>JAPKLW010001943.1:93296-133653 GCA_026898455.1 Plectranthus barbatus | reverse complement strand
TGTTTTAAATCTCATTATTCCGGCCAAGATTCGATGTTCTAATCGTAAATTTGTGTTCCCCATCGTGCAGGGAACATTCGGACATAGAGAAAGCTTCATTTGGACGCCGAAAATCGCCATCGCCGCCGTGAACAGAGGAACTCCGGCGAGGTATAATTATGTCCCCATTTTTCATTATATTTCCGTGTTTAATTAGTATATTCGTGTTCCTTGTGGTCCGGGGAGCTCGAATATGTAATTGCATGTGCCATCGGCCGACAAAATCACAAGATATGGCGATTTGCAGGTTCAGCTCCGGCGAACCCGTGAGGAAGACGACCTCCGTCGGTCGACACGCGGTGTGTCGATCGACAGGGTGGTCGATCGAGGGAAGGAAGTCGAACGCCTGTGTCGGTCGACACAAATCATGTCGATCGACACAAGGGCGAGTTGACTAGCATGTTGACACATTGGTGTTGATCGACACAAGGGTATGTCGATCGACACAAGGCCGTCGACATGGAAGTCGACAGATGGCATGTCGACCGACACAAATCGTGTCGATCGACAGGAGCAGTCGACATAGCCATGTCGACCAATTTATGTCGACCGATTTGAACCTGTGTCGACCAGGGCTGTGTCGACCGATACAGATCCCTGTCGGTCGACACAGAGGCCTGAAATGTGATGATTTGTCGTTCGATCCGAGTTCTTTCGAGTCCTGTTATTTATGATTAAGACATATTGTCCTAGATATATCATACTGACTCGAGAACCCTATTTGATTGTCGGAATTTGAAAGCAAGGAACGAGTAAGCTCATTCTAGCAAAAGACATCTAATCAAAAGCCGATAACGAGGTGGGAAACTATTTCAGTTAAAAACTCAAAATGCGTGTTTTTATTTTCAAAATGTGTTATAAAATGCTTTGATTTGAAACGAAACTGCTATGCATTGTTTTTGTGCTATTATATCTGTCCTCTGTCGTTTCCCATCGACAAGAGAGAATAACAAATGAGTTTGGAACCTGGTTTTCATAACTGAGCTAGAACTCATTTAGTAGTATGGCGTAGCGACTCCATATGATTGGGATTTTGGAAGAGATAAGGTGAAATTTGTTATATGTGGATGTGGAAATTATGAATATGGAGTTTTGAATGATGAATATTAAACGATCGGGTCTCAAAATGGATTGCTGAGACTAGTGCACTTAGATGACAGTAGGTTGAGTGTGTTTACATTCCTAACTGATTATCGTAACTTGGAAGCCGGCCAACTTCCAGTTACAAACCCGAATAGATATGATAACATATAAATAGCACGTGCAAAATAAAATGTTTAAGATAGCATGGATCTTTTCAACAAAACCCCATGTCTATCTGTGTGAGTTGCATAGCATGTTTCCTATATAAATATATGATTTCGGGCATGTTTCTCATTGGGTACGAAAGTACTCAGCCCCTCGCGTTATTTCTAAAACGTGCAGGTTAAGCAGCAAGGATGGGAGTAGCGGGTGTAAGCTAATGAAATAAGGTGTTTTGAAAGATAAACATGTCCTGTGACATGTATCTTCATATACATGTCACCATCACGCTGCACACATTGCTGCACCGCTCCCTGAAATTTCCCTTCCTTTAAATATTGTCTATCTTTTGATCTTGTAACTAAATTGACTCGAAGTACAAATTCTACTATTTTATTTTCTCTTCATTTAAATTTAAGTCTTCCGCTTATTAGTTCTTGAAATGTGATTGACAAAACCTGAAACATCAATGTAACGTGGCCCCAAATTGGGAAGGTCAGTTGGGGCGTTACGATATTTTTATTATTTAATGTATATTTATGTTAGAATAAAATAAGAATTAATAGAAATTTTTTAGCGAGAACATTGTTTTAAATTACTTTATTTTAATATATTTATAAATTAGTATTTATTAAGCAATAATTAATTAAATAACAATATATTTGAAAGATAAAAATTGTAAAAACTTTTCCCGCTTTTTTTAGTAACTACTTCTCTCTTTCAGTATATATATAGATATAGATTTCTTGATTTTAAGAAACTTTCTTTTAGTTTAATAGGTAGCAAACCTTAATTAAGCAACTTTGAGAACGTGTTATTTGTTTATGGCAAACTCTTATATGAGATGGTTTATTATTTCTATGGTGAAATAAATTTAATGATGTATTTAATTTATTGAAATGATGTTTTATTTGTAGCAAATAATTTAGTTTTTTACATAGAAAAAATATTATATTAAAAAATAAAATGATATATTTAACTTATTGAATGATGTATTAAAGTCCGTCTCACAGGAGACCAACTCTTTGTTTATTATTGTTGATGGTAGATTTTTAGATGATGATTTGGATTTGATATAAAAAAAGAGAAAATACTAAAAAAGAATTAAATAGGTATTGCTAAAAGTTAACTTAGAATGAATGTGAATGTTTCTTAATTGTTTTTCACTGCTAGGAGATTCAGTGAGTCCTTTAAGGGGTGGGAAAAAAATACCGAAATACCGAAATACTGTACTTATCGTATCGAAAAAATATCGAAAATACCGAAATCTTGATATACCGTCATTAACGGTACGGTATGATACCGTACCGAAAATCTACGGTATGGTAACGGTATGAGATTCTAAAATATAGGGTATACCGTCTACATACCGTACCGAATATATAAATATTATTTTTATTTTAAATAATATAATATTATTCATATATAATAGTATTTATCCTATATATTTATTTCAATAAATATTCATATCTAATATTTTTCTAATTTTAATTCTTTATTCTCCCTCATTCAACTTATTTTTGTTATTGAGACGTTTTAAGAATATCACCTAAATTGAAATTCTAATAATTATTAGTACATTATTATTTTATTTTTAATATTTATTTTGTTATAGTTTGATTGTTATGATGTAAATGATCATAATTGTATTGTTATATTGAAAAGTGATTATTTGAACATAAATAATATTAGTGTTAAGACATATTTTGGTATTAAAATGATTCACAATTTCATTTCTTTTCATTTAACATTTTGATATATATGAGCATTTTACTTAGTTGTGTATAGTTATTAAAAAAATAATTTATATTATATTATTGCACTTGTAGAATGAAAGAATATACAAAATAGACAATAATATTTAAACAAAGGTTAATAACAATTTTAGTTTGATGATGATAAAAAAGTAGTGAGTTGATAAAATCGCATGACATGTAATCGGAAATTGGGTTAGAAGAAAATAATAATAATAAATAGTTTTAAAAAAATATGGTTAGAAGAAAAAATAACAACAAAATGAGTAAGTTTTTAAAAGTTATTATCCTACATAATAAAGTATCCCACATTGATAAAGAATAAAACACACACAAATGAAAGCATCTATAAATGAGCAGCCATTTTGATATCCCACATCGGTTAGTTATCAAATACAAATGAATTGAGTCACCTATAAAATACATCTTTGTATAGCTAATTAGTGTTATTACCTAAACCATCAATTTGGTGGTAATCGGTACAAGGTTGCCGACCACATAGCTGGTGAGAAGTTGCCTTGGAACTCATTTTTTAATTAAATAATAATATTATTAATATTTATATATTATTTTAATTAATAATATTCGGTACGGTACGGTATAATGTTACGGTATATCACGGTATACCGTAAAATTTCGGTACGGTACGGTATACCGTTATTACGGTGCGATAACGGTATTCAGTTTATGTTATACCGAAACTTCGGTATACTGAAGTTCGGTATACCGATAGTTACGGTACGGTAACGGTATGAATTTTCTCATACCGTAAAGTTCGGTACGATATACGGTATGACGAAAAATTTTCGGTATACCGTACCGTCCCACTCCTATTTATGTTAGTAAATGCGCAAACTATTTATAGGCATTTAATGAACTAATAGAATCATTCAATATTATAACTCTTGATCTAAAATTTCAACGTCAACTGATTCCAATCTTCTAGCTTTATAAGTCGCTTGAGACGAATGCTATTTTTTTATGATCCTTCGTTGATCAATATTACCTTTCTCAAAATTTCTTAGTTTTGAAAAGAGTATTTCGAGACTGACTCTTACTCGAAATGATATTCCTCGAATTGGGTCAGATAACTTATTCGAATCCTCTCATCCTTCAAACAACTTTCTTGAATTTGACTTTTTTTTCAGCCAACCTTTGTCTTAAAAATGGTTTAGAATGAGCTTACCATTATGTCACGCCCCGATTTATAAACAAGACTTAAATAAGATAATTGAGGCACATCGGGAACGAGACTTGCACTAGGGATATCAATCAATAAGAAGAGTTCAAGTAGATAAGAAAGAAACCATCACACTTCTCACAAGTTAAGCAAAAGATATTAAAGGGGGTGCCTCTTCAAGAAGGGATCGTAGCTTCTTGAGTAAATCAAATATCAGAGTTCATAGTATGTTATCAAAAGGCTAACAAAAGATAAAGAGTTTTAGCAGCGGAAAGTTATCAATGAAGTATGTATATGAAGATACATACTTCAGTATCTAACTATTACAAAAGGAATCTTCAGCTCCACTTCGGCTGCTGCCTCGTACTCTTACTCCCAAAAGCTTATTTTAACCTGCGCATTTTAGAAATAATGCGAGGGGCTAAGTACAAATTGTACTTAGTGAACACATGCCCGAAAATATACATACATATAAGTTTGTCATGCCTTTTTATCGGGTCGCACATGGGATTTTAAATTTGAAATCCTCCCATTGCACCAAAATATTTCATGAATGAGCATGCTCCTTTTAACTTAGTTAAACTATCTGCAAATGAATATGTGACTGGGAGGTGGCCACCTACCACAGCCACGATGCTAGTCCGAGTAGGGCATGACCCCTAACATGTCAGCATCATAGTGTACTAACCCGAGGTATCTCTTTCACTACCTGGGTACGATCGATAAGACTCGCAATACGCAGAGTCAACATCCACGTTGATTACGTTTGATGTTCTTCTCTGAGTGGGGTTCCCCCACTGAGAGGACAGATAGCAAACACAAAACAGTAGGCAATGACAAAACAGTTTAAAACAAAACATTTCATTTCATGCTTGATATGCTTTGAAAAGAAAACATCATTTTCATGTATTTAATTTGGCCCACTATATAGGGGTAAAAGAAAGCCCACCTTGAGTAGGTGCGGTCACGTGATTGGTTGATCTAGAAATGGATCTTCTTCTTTCCTTTTCCTATTGCATAAGGAATACGAGTAAATCCTCAAGGGATAATAGATTTATTTAAATCTAATTTCATCAAAATAGTTCTAGACTCTTAATCGATCTTGGACTTCTCACGTTTGAGCCATCGGATAAGGATATAGAAGAATGATTTTATCAATTTAGTTTGACGGACAAGGTAGTCAAACATTTCTTCAATAGCTCGTGGTTCAACATCGAGCATTAATTCAAGGAACATGAATAATAAATCCATGTGATTGAGCGAAACAAATGACTTCGTCAAGTGACTATGCACTTTCAAGAGTTTAAGATTGAAAGAAGTTTCATTGTTAATCATCGTACATTGCTTGAGAGTATAAGAACTCATCAAGTTGTTTCAACGAAATAATCGAGGAGATTATTGATCTTAGATAAAGATCAATTAAGATTTCGAAAGTTAAGGTTCAACAAGTTTGATTTAACAATAAGCTTCAAGGATGTTCGAGTTACTAGAGTTTGGTTAAGCAAATCAAATTGATTTGAATTGAAAAGGTTATCGGAGAAGTTATGGAAGATAACATCTCATTGTCGATTGATACAAGAAATATCAAACGAAATTGGAATTCAATTAATCGAATGATGAATTTAGAATTGAGATATAGTTGTATTAATCGATCAATCGAAAGGATATCAAAAGGTATAAATGATAAGTCGAATCGCTCGAAGAATGAAAGTTGAAAATTTCAAATTATGTGTCTGTGTCGATCAACATAAGTAGTGTCGATCGATATGGATGTTTGACATACGTATGCGTGTCGACCGAAGCATGTGTCGATCGGTTTGGTTTGTGTCAGTCGATATGAAGAAAAGTCGACCGAATCATGAGTGTGTCGACCGACACCAAGTGTGTCGATCGAAATGAAGTGCGTCGATCGATACGAAGGATGGACAACAAAATCTCAAGGAACAACATCTGTGTCGATCGAAATTTAGGCTCTGTTTCGGTCGACACAATCTGTGTCGATCGAAATTTAGGCTCTGTTTCGGTCGACACAATCTGTGTCGGTCGAAACTGAGGCTTGAAGCTTTCGGCGGAATTTTTGTGTTTTGGCTCAAACGGTTATCCGGACTCGTCCAATCGATTTCTAACAACACCAAATGGTTTCTAAACATATATAATGAGTCTAGACATGATCTAAACTATCAAAACATATTGGAATCGAGATTTAACCATAATATTTCAATATGGGGCAAATATACCAAAAATACTCCAAAATCCACACAACTCGATTCCTACGTCAATATATCGTTTCTAGGCTCATGATATAACATGCTAAACATGCATACGTACTCATAAACTCAATATCAAGCCTAGATCATAACATTTATCAACTAGGGCAAAAATCATAACATGTTTAAATCGATAAAATAGCTAGAGGGAGGTTCGATCTATACCTCCTTGACGTTCTTAAGCCTTCGTAAGCTTGATCAATCCTTAGTTCGTCGATTTTCCACTTCAAAACACAAAGGAATGGAAAACTAAGTTCGGAAATGGAAGGGAAACGGAGAGAGGGTTCCGAAAAGGTATAGTTTTACCTTAAAATCTCCTCGCCGGAGCTTCGTCGGAGCTCGCCGGAAATCTCGCCGGAAAAACTGTAGAGAGTTTTGGGAGAGAAAGTGAAAGTGGTGGAGTGAGATAGAAGGTTATATTTATAGAGGGAGGTGAGGGTTAACTTTGTAATTACCGAAAGTCAAAAATGTTAAAGTGGTTGTCATTCGCTTGTCACATCGGTTACTTTAACATCACCTCACGTCAACTCTACATCTCTTCGCGTCATTGCACGGGAGACCGTGATATTTCGTCGATACACGAGTATTTATCGATCGATATTATCTCGATACGAAAATGTTGATCACCGAATAATTAATCGAAATTAATTAGACTAATTAATAATAATTTATTTTCAATGAATAAGGTGGCAAACAAATGAGGCCACAATAATAATTTCCCAAAATAAATTGATCGCGATAACCCGAATTAATTCGATAGCAAAATATAAACTTCGGAAATCCGATAATTACATTCAAATTTTATGAGGGGTGTTACACATTATGAGATGCAACAATTATTATCATAAAATTTTGTTTCCTCAGTTTTTATATTTAAAATAAACATACAACACTAGAATATTAATACTCTCTTAATTAGAGCATAAAATAATTTCAAATTTAAATTATAATTTTTAAAGTTGAAAATTCAATTGACTAAATTTTAGAGGTCTAGATTTACTAAAGTCAAATAATAAAAGAGAAAGTAATTTATTTATATTAAAATAATTAAAACGTTTAGAATAATTCTTATATCTTTAAACAATTATTATATTTGGAAGAGATGGTTTCTCAAAAGAATTGGGTTGGTCGAATATTACAAGATTATATTATAAATGAATTATTATATTTTTTATTGAATAAAAATATATTATTTACTGAATAATGACTAAATACATTATTTATTAAATTCATTATTCATTATATAATAGTTGCATAAAAGACTAAATGCATTGTTTACTGTATAAAAATAAATAATTTACCGTATAAAAACTGAATACATTATTTACTAAATAAAAATATAATTTTGATTAAAAGACTATGTTACAATATATGTATAAGTTTATACTTATCAAAAAAATTAGTAAATCAATCTTATGATTTTTTTGACAATTACAAAGGTTTTTGTTTTTTTAAGGGTAACAAGAAAAAAGACGAGGTGCGTGAGATAAACTCATTTTCGAGCCGGCCGGGTTTTCTGTGGACCGAAACATAAAAACCGACGAAAAATCTACTGACAGTCACCCTCTCCTCTCCCTTGTTTAGCTGCTCGCACCTGTCACTCCATCCTTCCAGATTGTACAGATATTCGCATTTTTCTTCAAATTTAACATTCAGAAGAAAAAATGGCATCTGCTGTTTTGTCGAGAGCTATCTTCGCCCACCGCATCTTTCACTCTCTTTCTTCATCTTCATCGCCCTACCATAAATCCCGATTATTAGTTTTTTCACTCCCTGCCGTATGTTCTTTTTTTTTGCACTTTCCTAATTTTTTTGTTTTAATTAAGCAATGCTACTTAATGTATCCTGGTGGGTTATAGCTGAATTCATTTTTTGATTTGGCAACTACTTATAGTGAGCCTGTGTGATGATCTTTGAAGGGTATTTTCTCCCTTTTAATTTCATACAATTTCACAATTCTAGGGCTGTGGGTCGTGATTGTACGAAGTTTGCGGACTGGTTTTGGAATTAGGGTTTGTAATGCTGAGTAGAGTTTTCTAATTTCTTAAATAACTAGCATATATTATCTGTTCAATTTAGTTTCCGTTGCTTACCGAATCAAATCCGAATAAGTGGAAGTTGCTTGCTTGGTTCACACGTCTCAGTTTCAGTCTGGTGTCGCTGCAATTCATTTATATCTATGTCGATAGAGTATTTAATGTTGCTTAAATATTATGAAGAATGGAGATATTTTATATGGATATTTTCCTTTTTTTTTTTTTTATGTTCTTGATTTATTTATGTATTTTAATCTCCCTAGTTGCAGAAGAGACCATTGCACTCATGCTCTGCTCCATCCTATTTGGGATATAGAATTCCGGGATCCTTTCCTCGCTGCATGTCTTCAGCAGCAGTTGCATCACAAGCTTCTTTCTCCTCCCAATCCTTGTCAATCAATGACCCTGTTGTTTCTGTTGACTGGCTTCATGCCAACCTTCGAGAACCTGATGTGAAGGTTGCTGCTTACTTTTTGAATAACTGATGTGAACAATAGTAATGTTTATCATTGAGCATTTTTTGTGATGGCGAGATTTGTGTTGTATTCTTTACCTCTTTAAATATGGGGGTTCTCTGAATTTGAGGAAATGTTTATTAATTACCAATTGAGTGATTGTCAAATTTTTACTCTCAGGAGAAATGTCATTAACATCTCCATCACGGCTTGGGTATTGGGAGGGAAATTGTCTCAATATTTGATCCAATTATTTATGTTCCCATTCTACTTTACTTAGGTACAATTAATCGTATATGGGGACAGTGTGCTGGCTCAATCTGGGTCTGTCCTGCTTAGAACTGGACGACTGGTTTTAAATTATTAAATATGTAGGAAAATGTCCCTGATTTTCTACTCCATAACCTACCTCAGCTTGTTTAACATTCAGACGCCGTAGCAATTCGTGCTGTTGCCATTGTTTCATTGATTTGTGCCTCTTCTAACTCATCTCAAACAGTTGACAAGGTTTTACTCAGTCAGAAAAACGCTATCTTCCTTGGTTTTACATTTTCTAAAATATCTCAGCTCCACAGAGTTTTCGAAGCCATTGTGTAGATTGAGGAAATAGTATAATTTCTTTAGGATAGGAAATACTGTAATCAGGTTTATATGAAATTAGTTTTTGTAAGATGAATTGTGTATCATTTGCTTAAAACTATCGTATTTTGGAGAAATATATTCCTTAGATGAACCAAAACCTGATTGACATAGTTTGAAACCCTACTGTGTTTCTCATGTATAATTGGTAGATATTCAGAATCTTTATCTGAACTATGTAGTGTGATTTTAGTGTCTTGAAACTGGTCTTGTGACCTCTCATTATCCATAATGCCTTATTGACTTCCTTGAGATGTTGAAATTCATTCCCTGTGTTTCATGGAGACAAATAAATGAAACTGAGAGGAGTATTGCATATTACACCGGAAGCACCTCCTTGTATTTTTATTCAGTTAACTGCAGAGTTACATGTCGTTTTCAGGTGTTGGATGCATCCTGGTACATGCCTGATGAAAAGAGAAATCCCCTTCAAGAGTACCAGGTACTATTGACCAAAATTTATCCATGTAGTTCTCTTATGACTTACCGGTTAGCACCTCAAGTTTACGAGATGTGTTCTGATGTATCTTTACTTTATAGTACTTGCACCATTTCTTCAGATTGCAGTACTTATCGTCCTTGATGCTTGATTTTGACCTGAAGTTTATGCACTCCTGTATCTTGGTTGATGGTCTGTTGCTAATTTATTTCTAAAACTCCCAATTCTTGAACAGGTTGCACATATTCCAGGTGCCCTTTTCTTTGATGTCGATGGCATATCAGATCAAACAACTCATGTAAGAAACTATATCCTTCCTCAATTTTAGTTAACAATGTCTCCTGTTATGAGTATTGCCTTTTCATCCTTATCTGCATTTTGAGGCACATCTTGGTGCCCATCCACTTATCTAAATGCATTCTTTCTAAATTTTGCATTAGTTGCCACATATGCTGCCATCAGAAGAAGCCTTTGCTGCTGCTGTTTCTGCACTAGGCATTGAGAATAAAGATGGGCTGATAGTTTATGATGGAAAGGGGATCTTTAGTGCAGCTCGTGTTTGGTGGTGAGTTCTGGTATTTGATATTCAAAACAGACCTATTTTCTGACACTTTACTCGATCCTTATAATGATCATAAAAAACTTACTGTCTGGTTTCATTCGACAAACAGGATGTTTCGAGTATTTGGTCATGACAGGATTTGGGTTTTGGATGGAGGCCTGCCGAGATGGCGTGCTTCAGGCTTTGATGTGGAATCTAGTGCATCAAGTGATGCCATTTTGAAAGCTAGTGCAGCAAGTGAGGCAATAGAAAAGGCTTATCAGGGCCAACGGGTCAGTTTTGCTTTACCTGTGGAATTATACTTCTCACCTTTCCCTCCAAGTACTGAGTTCCACTTGCTATATGACTTCAGTCCTCTTATGCTTGTTTTTAGATTCTGTTGTTCAATGATACTATGTGTCTTACTTCTACGTATCCCTGATTTTATAATAACTATATGCACTTGAGATTTTCAGGTTGGACCAATTTCTTTCCAGACCTGCTTTCGGCCACATCTCGTCTGGTCACTTGAACAGGTTTGTTTTTCCTATACAGTTTTTTAGCTAGCTGGGACTCAAAAGTATATACCTTGCGTGCTAAGTAGTGAGAAGAAGAGGTCTTGAGTTTGTTCATTCTGCTTTTCTTATGTTGATTTTATTTAGTTAAGACAGATCGTGGGCTGATGAGTATAAATTAATTGTCCATGATTTTTTGAGTCTAGTAACGTTCTCTGGGAATAAAATTACAAATTTGATTTAGGAAAATAAATACTGGCTGATTTATTATCCTTTGTTTCTTAGAAGCAAAAGAAACTTTCATGATGCTTATTGCAGAGTCAAACACAAATTAAAATAAACACAGCATTATTATTAGTAAGAATAATTTTACATTTCGTCGAAAAATCCAGAATTATTCTATCAAGGAAATACAGATACAAGTGAATAATCATTTTATTAAAACTGTTAAAATTGAACCATATCACGCCTGTTCTTGCATCTCCATGATTAACATCAGATTAGTTTAGTGTGTATTCAGGTTGTCTAAATTAGAAATGTTGGGCATTTTTCCTGCATTGTTTTGCTTGCAACAATTTTATAAGACATTTTTTTTGGTGATAATTTTATTTATACTTGTAGTTAATATTACTTTGTTCTTTTTCACCTTTTCAGGTTCTGAAAAATATTGAGGAACAAACACATCAGCATGTTGATGCTCGTTCAAAAGCTAGGTACAGCAGTTAACAAAACCTTGTTTTTTTTTTTTTGGTTTCTTTTTTTTTTTGGAGGGGGGAGCGAGGTGAGGTCTGGTTTCTGGTTATGATCCACCAACTTCCTAATTAAGTTGCTCTCAGGAGGTTAAATTCCATATGCATGTTATTCAAATTCTATGAAGAAAAATCGCTTTGATTGTACTCTGATACATACCAGTTCGTGGGGCTTATTAGGGATTAAAGATTATTTGGTGTAAGATAATTGAATTATGTTTGGTAAAAAATGTATATGCATATCCACATCTTCTTGCTTCAGAACAGTAAAAACCCCATCCTGCAGTTATTAGCCTGTAGAAAATATTCCCTCTTTCTCATAAATTCATGTCTGAACAAGTTAAAGATTTCTCCAGATTTGATGGGGAAGCACCGGAGCCTAGAAAGGGAATAAGAAGTGGTCATGTTCCTGGCAGCAAATGCATCCCCTTTGCACAGGTAGATGAGTACATCTATGCATAATTAAATTTCATTGAAGGTAGATGAGTACATCTATTAAAATTCATGTCTTGCATTCTACCGAAATATGGACAAACATTGATTGCTAAAGAGAAGCTGATAAACTGTACTTCTCCGAGTGCTGTCTTTTGGCTTCATGGACACATGGTTTCATGATCCAGGACACGTCCTTATCCGTTGTCATTAAAAATGCTTTACAGTGGCTCTGTTAAAGTTATGAGTGTGAAGATCTTAAATAGTTCTTCTGTGCTGTGTTGGGATCTGTTACAGATGCTGGATGGCTCACAGATGCTTTTACCAGCAGACGAGCTTAACAAAAGATTCGAACAGGAAGGTTAGAAATACTACACTTGTGTGTCTGTGGTATTTGGGAATCTTGCAAACATATTGCAGTGGAAGGAAGACTGTGCCTTATAAACAAAAAAGCTCAATTTGTTAGGTGGATGGATTTTTACCAAGTAGTTTTGATCCTTTGCAGGAATCTCTTTGGACCGGCCTGTAATCACATCATGTGGCACTGGCGTAACCGCATGTATTCTGGCATTGGTAAGTCCCTTTATTCTCCAGTTACATATCACATTCCTAAAAGAGAGAAATGCAACCACCTGCTAAATTTACCTCTACCTGAGAATGAGAAGGTATTAAGATTCGAAATTTCAGGGGCTTCATCGGTTAGGGAAGACCGACGTTCCAGTATATGATGGATCGTGGACTGAATGGGGAGCAAATCCTGATACACCGGTGGCCTCTGCCTCTGCGCAAGAGTAGAGTAGTATATACACGGCTCTGCATGCCCTCGGCCAGTTAATGATTGTGACGAAAAGAGATGTGAAAATTGGCACAACAACTTGAATTCTGTTTATTGTGGATGATTTGTGAATGTGGAGAAAAGCTGAATTTGTGTCGACATAAAAATGCTGAAACCGACGATGCTGGCACGGTTGCAAGTTTCGTCTCTATGACTACAAGATAAATCGAATACTTGAGATTCACTGTGAAGGCTTTATTATTATTATTAAGTGAGCTCGAGAGCATCACAGAATTGAAAAAATTTACCCGTGCGATTCCTTTAGCTTTTAATCAAACTCGCTGAATATTTGATATAGTTCAATTCAATTCATTCATCTAATGGTTAATTAATAGAAAAGTTGGGATAAAAGTATTATATTATTAACTAAATGCAATTCTAATAAAGTATACTTGTCTAAATTAAAATATTTATGTATAAGGGTATTAAAGATTAAATATATGAAATATGTGCTCATACATCTCGAAGTTTAGGTATGACTTAACTTATTTTTCAGAGTTAAACTTATTAGTTCAATGAAATTTGCTCAAATCTTCCTTTGATGTAATAATTGCAAACTAGTTGCAATAAAAATATGTCATGTTCAAAATAAAAAAAATACTTATATATTGAAAAATCATGATAATATAATGAATAATATATCATGAAGCATGTAAAAAACAGAAGTTATATGTAGATTTGAGAAAGAAAAGAAAAAATGGAGAAGAAAATAAACAAGAAAATGGGATCTGAGAGAGAGGACCAAGTAAAGAAACGGTTGCATGTGTAGCGCAGACACTCTCATTCAACTAATAACAGTAGGAACGCAAGACAAGTAGAGCCACACACACTCTCCCTCTCCTCCCATCTACATTTAATTATCTCTCTCCTCTTCTCTTCTCTTTCCACCCTCCCATCCACATCCCAATTATTTACCATGTCCGCACCCCATCCCCAGATGTCGAGTAAGCAGGATGACGACGACGATGCATCCTCCACCTGCAGCGACGAAGGCGGCGGCTCAGCCCCAGAAGATCTCAAGGAGCACGAGAAGAAGGCACTGGCCGATCTCAGATGCAGAGTCGAGGAGGCCATATTGAACAACGAGTTCAAGAAACCAAAGGCCCACACTAAATCCCATCACCGGCGCGGGAGCAGCGACGGCGATCACGACCGTAGGGCGGCGGCGGACAAGGGGAAGGCGAAGGAGGTGCAGGGTCAGGAAGTGGACAGAGACATATCGCTGTGGGGGGTGCCGCTGCTGCCGAGCAAGGAGAACAAATGGACGGACGTGCTGCTGATGAAGTTCCTGAAGGCCAAGGAGTTCAAGGCCGGGGAGGCGTTCGAGATGCTCAAGAGCAGCCTGGATTGGAGGGAGGAGAACCAGATAGACAGCATCATGATGGAGGATTTTGGGAATGAGTTTGATTCCGTGAGCTACATGAAGGGATTGGACCGAGAGGGGCATCCCGTCTGCTACAACGTCTATGGCGTCTTCGCCAACGAGGAGATGTACAACCGGACCTTCGGCACTCAAAGCGGCCGCGACAGGTTCTTACTTTGTTGATTGATTAGAAATCATTTAATCTCGTGATGATCATGTATATATATATATATAATTGATCAGGTTTCTGAGGTGGAGGCTGCAGTTGTTGGAGAAGGAGATTCGGAAGCTTGATTTCACCCCCGGAGGGATCTCGACGTTGCTGCAAATAAACGACCTCAAGGACACCCCTGGTCCTTCCCGGAGGGATCTCCGCCACGCCACCAAGCAAGCAGTCACTATTCTTCAGGATAACTACCCTGAGTTTGTTGCCAGAAATGTGAGTTTCACTTCACTTCACTTCACTTCATCAACCTACACATATATATATATATATACAATCTCTCTCTCTCTCTCATAATTTAATTAAATTCTATATGTATGTATGTACGTACGTGCATAGATCTTCATAAATGTGCCATTCTGGTACTACGCCTTCAATGCGCTTCTGTCGCCTTTCCTAACACAAACCACCAAGAGCAAGTTCGTGTTCAGCCGGCCGGCCAGGGTCACTGAAACACTTGTCAAGTAAGAAATTAAGCAACCAATATTTGCAGCTTGCATGCATGCATGCATACATGTTAGCTAATCTCGAAATGAAAAAAAAAATAAAAAAATACAGGTACATCGCTGCAGAGCAGATACCTGTTGCCCATGGAGGTCTGCTGAGAGACGACGATCCAGAGTTCTCAACGAAAGACGTTGCGTCGGAGATCGGTGTGAAGGCCGGAGCCACCGAGACAATCGAGATCCCCGCACGCCAGGTAACCACACAACACAGTAATCTTATATAATCAATCAATTCAATGTACGTACGTTTTTGATAGATTAATTATTTAATTTCAATATAATGATTGAATGGATGCAGATTGGGTGTAGATTGGTATGGGATGTGACGGTGATAGGGTGGGACGTAAACTACAAGGAGGAATTCGTGCCGTTGGATGAATCGTCGTACACGGTGATCGTGAAGAAGCAGCGGAAGATTAGCTGGCAACATGAATCCATTCGGAATTCATTCAAGAACAAGGAGATCGGGAGGCTGGTGATCACCATCGAGAACGGGATGTTCAAGAGGAAGAGGGTTTTGTACAGATTTAGGATCCACAATCCAGACCCCTCTTCTTCATCATCTTCCACTTCCACTTGATGCACTGCACTGCATGCAATTTGTCTTGACTTTGGGATAAAAAAAACTATAGCTAGCTAGAGTAATTTCTTTTTAAAATTTAATTACACACTTTTGGTTCAGATTTAGGCATTAAATATTCCATCATGCATGATGCTGCATATCATTTATACTCATCTTTTGCACTCCCTCAATAAGAAGATTACTTGCACATTGCAAAACACTTCTCATTTACCATCTTGCTAATTTTACTAAACTGCCATCATAACATAGCATTAATTACCACTTTGTGCGTTTAATTATGCAATTTCACAAACAAAAATAATACAGACCATAAGATAATATTTTTTACTTTTAAATTTATAAGGTTTAATATTTAATTTAATATATATAGTTTTCTAGATTTACTATGTGTATCACCTATATATTAAGGGAAGGTCTTGGGTTAGGCAGGCCTAAACGATTTAGGCGGGTTTTATCCATTAACCCAAGCTTTAGATGAATTTTATTCATTAACCCAAGCCCAAACCCATATAATATACCATATTTGGGATGGGTGAACCCATTTGGGTAGGATAAAACCCGCCTAAACCGTTTAGGCCTGCCTAACGCAAGTTTTTGCCATATATTAATACTCTATGTTTTGCTTACATCAATCTAAACAGAATAGTCACACGTAACTGTTCCCGCTAAAATATTTAATATTAATTTATACATTATTTCTTCTATTATATTATAGATATAAAATAAATAATAATAAAATTTGGACAAAATTATATTTATCACTTTTTATTAAAATATTATATATCACTAATTTATTATATTTATTATTTTTTTATAATAATACAAATATAATATTTTTATAGGATAATATTTAAATTAAATCCCATAAAATTTGTGTTTGATATTAGGGGTGTTTGCGGTCCGGTTCGGCCTATTTTTGGGAAAAATCTCGGCCAAATCAATAGGTACGATTTGCAATTTTTTCAAATCAAACCGATCAAATAATTTATTTAAACCAAATCGGCCAAACCGTACAAAAACGGATTGATCTGACCGATTTGACGGTTTAAAATTAGACTTGTTTTAAATTCAACATATATCAAAATCAAAACTACATTAAAGTGCAATTAAAACACAAGAAATAATCAATATAGAATCAGTGAATGGGACTACAAATTAGTTAGTTTTTTAGTTATGATAAAAAAATTTAAAATTAATAAATGGGGTATCGAAGCAAATGAGGCAAGAGTGATGGAAAAAAAGAATAAAAAAAGAAAGGGGTTATGTATTAGTTGAATTTTTTATTTTGATAAAAAAATGAAATTAACAAAATGTGTGCTGAGAGGTTCAAACGTAGGTTGTCTAAACTTCATGGGTGGCATTAACCAATTGATCTACGAGTATGTATTAATAATATATTAGATATTTATATAAATATATCTATCCGGTTGGTCCGACTGAAATGGCCGGTTTGACTCCCCAAATTATGACCTGACCGATTTTAATCGGTTTCAAAATTTTCAAACTATCCGTTTAAAAAATAGATATATAATCGGGCAAATAAATCCAGTTCGGCCGGTTTGAACGGTTTCGGCCAAACCGTGAACACCCCTATTTGATATACTTCTTTTTTATTTTTATTAAAATTTATATATATAATTTGACGTATAATATAAAAGGTAATTTATATTATAATATATTAAATATAATATTTATGAATATAAAATATTTTTTTTAAAAGAATCACTAAAAATGTTTTAAATATAATTTTTTTTTGTTATAACTTAATATCATAAAATAATACATCATATTTGATTTGCCCATAATGCGGGTGTAAATCATCAAATCATATCAATTTTATTTTTTTAGATTTTGTTTTACTTGATATGTTTTTATATTATAACATATAAATATATTTCAATAATGTTTTTAACAATTTAAACAAAATCTTGTCATTTTTGTAAAACATTACATTTTACTATTTTTTCTTATTTTCTATTTTCAAACAATGCAAATATAATTTTTTGATAATTAATTTTATAAATCAAACTTTTTTTTTTATAAACTTTGTGTTTTATCTACTTGCTTTGGTTTTTTATCAGATGTAGTTGGATGTATAATAAAAAAAAACTATTTTAACTATACTAATACATATATATATATATATACTATATAATTAAATAATATATTAAATATATAATTCGTGCAACGCAAAACTGTAAAACTAGTTACTTATTAAAAGATTCAAGAAAGCCAAATTCACAAATCAAATTCTTCACTTCTGAAAACTGTACAGGACTGACTGTAGTATTTCCGCATAAGCAATATTTTTTATTTATTTATAAGTAAGATATATTAATATTGCAATATTGTTGAGGTATGATGATAATTGCCCCACTTAGAGGCCCAAAACGTAGCCCGTTAGCAAGGTTGTAAAAATCGCTAGGTGCTAGTCGGGCGCTCGGGTGGGGCCTAGAGCCTAAGCGGTTTAGGCGGGGCTTAGGCATTTTCTATGCGGAAGTTAACCGGTAAACTAATTTCTCATTTTTAATATTTATTATAGTATTTATCAATAGATAAAAATTAAAATTATATGAATTTTGATTTTTTTTTAAAAATAAAAAATAGGCTTTTCGAATCGATTATATAACCAATAGCCTGCTTAGTCGGCCACCTTAAATCGGCGCCTAGGCGGATTAAGCGGCTTAGGCAATGACTAGATGCCCATTAGTGGTTCTGCAGGCCAAGTAGTAGGTCGGCCCAAACGGAAATAGCCCACAAGAAAGCAGTCCGACAGAAGGAGCAGTTCGACCAAAAATGGTTTGACACCAACAGTTTAACCAAAACAGTCCGATAGAAGCACAGAGCAGCTCAATGAGCCAAGCTAGGGCATCCGAAGCAGTGATTGCGCAACCGCCCAACTTTCACAAGAGCCAACGCACAACGGGAGGATTAGCTCGTGTTATTTTTAGAAGGAGCCAGTAACACTCGACACAACGACCCCAATAAACCCGAAGTTCGCTGCCCAATGATTGACGCTAGATTTTGGGAAACTCTAGCTACTTTATATCCCTATATATACCCCTTTGTAAGTCGATTTTCGACACCTATCCCTAGATATTAAAAAGGCTAGGCTTGCTTTATTTGTTTCCTCTCCATCTTTTCCTAAATTACTCTTGTACTGCTCGCCGGGCTGGTAACCGTCGAACTGATTTCTTGGCATCTGATTTATTATTTTGTCAAATAAGATAGCTTGATTTGTTGTACTTTTAATTATTTACCGATTCTAAGTGTTTAATCCGTTATTTCTTGCATTATTCGTATACAAAAGTTCCCGGGACTTTGTATCCGTACGAAATTACCCTCAACAAATATCATTTATTAGTTTGTGCATTCCTCAATTTAGAAAATATTATTAAAATGTATTAATACATATATCTAGCCATATTATATTTATTTATGAGATTTTAAACACATTTCATCAAACTTCAAAATATTCTATGAAACAAGAGAATATTCCACATCAAGATCGTGTGGCCTAATGGATAAGGCGCTCGCCTCCGGAGCGGGAGATTGTGGGTTCGAGTCCCATCACGATCGTTTGTAACTTCTTTTAAATTTCTTTTTCCAGTTTGCAATCTTTACTAAAGTTTAATTCACTATTTATTATGTACCCATTTTTCGTTTGGTTTCTTGCGTGTTTATTTGTGTTACGACATTGTTTGAAATAATGTATTCAAGCAACGTGATAAACATAATTAAATAACTTTTTCACAAAAATATTTTCCCAAGTGGTTCTCTATGATAATATTTTTATTCAAGAGAATGGTGATAAGAGAATGCAGCTGGAATAGGGTTTTGATGAAATTTGATCATTAAACCCTAACTAGCTGGGTAATTATTATAACTTTTGGATTGTTTTCTTATTTTCTTTTTGTTTTTTAAATTTTTTTAGTTAGGGTACCCTAATTGAAACATTTAATGAAGTCATTAATTCATGGGTTCGATTGATTTCTACAGTAGTTGAGTTTATGGTCTTTGATTAATTATTGAAGGAAATCGTTATTGTTTACTTGTTTCATCGTATTTTAGTTATAATAGTTTCAAATAATGATAATCTCATTTCGATAAAAATGAGAGGTTAAAGTATTTTGATGAATATTAATATATTGTGTTAGAGTTTAGAGTATAGGGAGGTCAGTTTAGGATTTATAGACGTGTATGCATTAACATGTCTAAACTAATATATAATGATGTCTTGATTTCATAATTTCAATAAGTTCTAATACAATTTTTTTTTTTGGTATTCAATTAGGAGCCTCTGTGTAAATATTAAAAGTGTGTATTGCAAACAACTTAGGAGTATTGTCAATTCATGATTCAAAAAGTTAGTTTAATTATCAATTTAGAATCTGAATTATGAATTCTCAATTTAGAACTTAAAAGATTTAAAAAATTCTCAATCTAGAATCCTGAAGATTTTAAGATTTTAAGATTTTCAATCCAGGACCTCAATATCAGGTTCTTTGATTGAAAATTTACGATATGCTATAGTCATATATTACAATATGGTTATGTATTGACCATCAATTCTCAATAATGTTCAAAACTTGATATCCTAAATTTCATTTCCGAAAAAGGTGTAGTTTTAAACTTTGGATTTGAGTGGGACGGGTTGAGAAAATTACATATGTTGAAGAAGATTTATTTATTTCATTAGCAAAGAAGATGCATATTCAATATGAATATATTATTAGAGATATATCTTAATGATATAAGAGATATATCTTGATGAAGATTTATTCCTTATAGATAACAATCAATCTATTGTAATCTCCTTATATTTCTCATAAATATCTTTTATCGGTTAGATTAAGATATAGATTTATACTCTATATAATAGTTGTACATCCTCTCTTTAATATACAGAAAACCATTCTACAATATTTGTGTTCTCTACATATATTTGTTTGATAAGATTAATTATCATATACATGATTTAGACAGTTACTCGAATTAGTTTATTATTTATTTTTCAAGTGACCAATCTAGTATTGGATTATTAATTTTATATGAAAACAAATATTTGATTGGACACAAACATCCTCAAACTCTATAAATACTACCATACACAAATTTTTACCCCCTCTTTCATACTTTCGACTCAAAGTCAAAACACACACTCTCTCTCTCTAGTTGATCATGGAGATGCCATCATCGATCATGTTCCAAATACTTCCAAAGCAAAAGAAGAAAACATCCCACGCGATCAGTGCAGATGAATATCCCGCCGCGGAGGCCCTTGTTCAGCTTTCTAATAGCGGCGACTAGGGGTATAATCGAACCGAGTCAAGCTGAGTAGTGTCGTGCTCAAGTTTGGCTCGTCTAGTATCGAATCGAGCTTCGAGTTCTTTTGTCGAATATTTTGAAGTTCACGAACTTTATTGAACCTTAATCGAGCCTAAACGAACTTTCTAAATTTGGAATATATATAAAATATTCATAATTATTTTTAAAGAAATGGTTATTTATTTCTAAATTAATATCATATTCATGCCCAAATTCTAAATTTTCTCATTATTAGAGAGACTTATCATTATTGTTACTCTTAAATCATGAAAGATATTACTTTTATAAAATTAATTATTTTATATTTCTTACAAATTTTAGCTAACGAGCTTGCTCACGAGTTGAATACTGTGATGCTCAGGTTTGGTTCGTTTAATAAACGAGCTTTTATCAAATCAAGATTCGAGTAGCTCACGAACAATTTAGCTCATTTACAACCCTTGCGGCAACAGTTGCTTCCCCACTCTCTTCACCGACTCAACAATCAAGATTCATCAAGAACTACAAGTAGGTTGTCCCAATAGAAACGAACTTAACACTACTCGCGTTGTTTGGTTTGTCGGAAATAAACTTAATTTATTAAGAAAAAGAAAATTCTACAAATTAAGTGGATATTGATAATCATAGAATACTCTAAAAAGTAATAATAGATCTATTCCTCCTCCCACCTCTCTCTTGAAACATAAACACACACATCCACTACTAACCTCTCATTCTTCTATTCTTATTTTCCAACATAATTTTACTTATTTTTTCCAATATGATTCGAGTAACGTTTATCCATCGCAATCTTATATATCTATCTTCCAACATGGATTTACTTTTTTTTTTTTTTGCGGGAATATTTTTCCATAGCACCAAGCACTCCATGACCAGCCACCGCAACACCATCACATGCCGAAACCATACCCCCACGAATACCAAAATTCATGACTGCCACAAATGGTTTAGAAGATCATCAACTTTCGTCATCTTCTTTTTATTCTTGAAACAATCATCAACATACATTTCAAAAATAAACAACAAGTTCGCTTTGTTGTAACTAGAACCACGATTTTGGGTTATAATGTTATGCATTCTAGGTTGAACTGAGTGGTTATATGTATCACAATATGATTGGTGAACTTCATATAAAGTTGTTCTAAGTTGGGAACTAATTTGGGGTTGGGGAGGTTGAGAAGTTCTATATAGGGTTTGGGGCGTACACATTGACTAATACAAATAGATGCCCATTGTTTTGCAATTCGTTGATGAGAATGTAAACATAAAACCGCACTTCTAATAGGTTGGATTGAACATTTCTCAACTTTTATGTCATCTTGAACAACTAAATTAAGAATATGAGAAATACAAGGAGTGTGGAAAAACTTTTAGAGAGCCAAATTGCACTCTAAAATAAGTTGCCTTATTGATGCAGTATTGACCCTCGCATAATCAAAAGCAATTGAAAATATATTATTGTTTATTTTAAATTGGTAAAATATTTTTATTAATAGAGCAACTATATTAGTTGTTATAAGAGCTTCATTTCATTTTCGGTATAGAATTATTAATTTATTTAGATTTGAAGGGAAATCTATCCAATGACTAGTTACACTCATATAATGATCCCAAATATCATGGGAAATTGAAACCGTGTGATCTAATTTATTCAAAATGCTACGTAATTGCAATTGATACTTTCTAATATTATTTCTAATTGTGCATGTCTAAGATGTGTGTGGATTTCTTTTGAGCAGGTTGAATTTTAGCCATATGATCTTTAAGATTCAGTTTATCGATAAGTTTAAAAGCTAATGACTCGGAGCTAATCCATCTAGCCGATGAATCCCTAGCTTATATACTATGAAATTTAAAAAGATGGGAAGAAGTTGTCAATGGTTTGTCACAAACGAATCTTGGTTCAATTGAGTTTAAACCCCCCACCAATGCTAGCTCAACAGAATGCTAGAGAAATATATGTATTTCTTTGGGCAATAGTTGCAAAATATTTCAATTTGTTCGGGCGACCTTGCAACGAACTTCTTATTTGTGTTTTGTCAGCTTACATTGGCATTGAACAACTCCTCCTCATTTTCCTCCGAAGGTGGAACTCCATGAGCATTGCCGCCGCCTACGTTGTCACTTGGAAGATATTTTCATGTTGTTGCAATTGACGGGCATACGCCTCATCGGCTCATACTTTGCTACTCCAAAAAATCATCATCAATGAATGAGAGAGTGATGTTATCATTGAATTGACAATGCACAGAGTTGTCTTGAATGTGGATGCTAGAGCTCCCCCAACAATGTCGTCTAGATTGAGCTCCAAGTTTTTATCACTAGCCATGGCCTTGGCCCTACGGATGAAGACATATTTGATAAGAGAAAGTAAGCAAAGTTGAGATCTTGAAAGTTGAGAGAACGAGAATATTGCACAAACTGAGAGAAAAATCTTGAAAGAGAGTTGAGAATGGTGTGGAGTAAGTGAAGATATGGGGGTATTTGTAGAAAAAAATGGGTGGGAAATTTTCCAACCGAACCACCGGTTTCGGTTCGATACTGATGATTCGGGGGACGTGGCCTATTCTAATTGGCCATTTTTTCTTAAAAATAATATTTTACCGTTGGAATTACGGTTTATAATTAGAATCGGAAACAGCGGTTCCAATAGCTAATTTTTAAAAATATTACCATTTGCGGCGGTTCGGAACTGAAACTCTTAGTTCCAATGGCTACTTTTTTTCCCGACGATTCAAAGGTTTGGAACCAAACAACAAACATTTTAAAAATATTTTTCAACTTTTTTTGCCACTTCAACGATTCAAACGGTTTTAAACCGAAATCACAAAATAGAACCATTTTTAAAAAAAATTAAAATCAAAATTTTCATGGTTTAATAGTTCAAAACCAGCGGTTCAATGCTTCGAATTTTTGTTGAACGTGAGCTGACCCGCCTTTTTAAGGTTAAGGTTCTGGCCCGAACCTTTATTGGAGGTTCCGCTTTCATTTGGCCACCAGTATTTTCTTCATTGTTGTCGTCATCATCTTCATCTTTTGCTGCAAACTCATGCTGAAACCACAGATAACAAATAAGATATGGGGTTGCATATACCATTTGCTCCTGTCCTATGGTTATATTATCAGAATCAGAATCAGAATCGTATCCAGAATACATATCATTAAGGAAAACTGATACCATGCATGCCATAGAAATCTCCCTTTAATTATAATTATATCATAGATTCTCATTATATATACCAACAATTTGAAGAGTGTTGTTTTCCAAATCTTCCTGTTCCTTTTGTATCTCTTTAGCCGACTTCTTCACATTGCCCTTAATCTCAATCAGTTCCAATGTTGGAATGTCTCCAATATCACTCGGAATCCTCTTCAAATGCCTACATTGATGAAGCAGCAGACGTTTTAGCATACGGAAATGGCTGCTTTCTGTAATCCAACTCTCGAAGTCCAAATCTTCAACTAAAAGAAATTCCAACTGCACAAACTGCCCTTGGGTTGTTTCCCAAGTTCTGCCAATGCAACCACAACCTTTCATTTTAAGCACTCTAAGATCTGGCAATGAACCAACAATCATCATGTCATTACAGGAAAGTATCAAATCCCTCAGACACAGCTTTTTCAGCTTCATGGGAAAACCGAACTCATAGTGCTTTCGAAGCAAACAACCAGCATATATTTCCAGACTTTGGAGTTGATTCAAATTTACCAAATCATTCAGACTAGCTGTATTGTCACGATGAGCTCCACGAGAGCAATCAATCTTTAACTTCTTCAGGTCTGGGATCAGTTTCAGGATCCTTTCGGTACAACTAGCATGTGATACATAGGAAACTGTCTGTAGGTTATCTAGAGAAGTAGCTGATTCATCAAAACTTATTGTACCATGAAAATAAACATGTCTTAATTGTGGCATGCACCAGTGCAGCCAAAGATCATAAGCTCTAGCTCCAAACTCAGATTTACTTTTTTGATGAATTATTAAGGTTTGCAAATTTTGAAGAAACAAAAAAGTATGAAGGAAGATGATAATTACGCCTAATAGTGAGGTATCTCAGATGAAATATATAAAATAGTTCATGTGGTAGAGACTCCACCATGTCGAGGGCTTCTGCATCCAGCACCCTCAGCAATCTAACATTCTTGACACAGTCTAGTTCTACCTTTTTTACTTTTTCTAGAGAATGTTCATTTTCGATATTCCAATCCATCAAGCTAAGACGGAACTTACTTTCATGAGCTTTTCTTATACTGAGATCCCGCATGAGATCATGGAGGCTGCAACTTTTCATTCTGCCATCACTCTTCCATTCAGTCACCAAAACAAGATTCATCCTCACCAGATCTTCCAAACACTCCTCTTCCAGAGTCTGACACTTATTTTGACATCTTACAAAACCCTCAGCGACCCATAATCGAATGAGTCTTGAAACATTGATCTTTTGATCTTCTGGGAAGGACCCCATGTACAAGAAGCATGGCCTCAAATATTGGGGTAAGTGGGTGTAGCTTAAAGATAGAATCTCTTCAATCTGTTCTTGCTCCGTGGTTTCCACAGACTTCAGTTTCTCTGCAATCTCTTGCCAAGAAGCTGGATTCTTATCAACCGTGGATACAAGTCCAGAAATCACCACAAGTGCTAGAGGCAAACCTTTGCAACTTTTTGCAATATCCTTACCAATATCTTCAAGCAATATCCTTCCCAATATCTTCAAGCTCAGGAGAAGGGCCATCTCTAAACACTTTCTTTTTGAGTAAACTCCAACTCTGATTTGCATCCATCAACTGCATCTCGCAGATCTTGCTCGAAGAGTCAGGATATGAAGCCACGTTAGACAACCTTGTGGTGAGCAAGATGCGACTTCCATTACCAGCATCAGGAAACATCCTTTTTATAGAATCCCAAGCATCAATGCTCCATATATCATCAATTACAATTAGATATTTCCTAAGCATCAAGATCTTCCACAACTTTTCTTTATCGTTTGATCTAAGATTTTTGGGAGTCCGATTTTTTAATTCTTTCAAGGACTCCAGAAGGCTTGAAACAATTCTCTGGCTGCTAAAATCTTGTGATATTGTAACCCAAACGCGGATCACGAACTTCTCCATGATTACTGGATCTTCATAAACCTTTCTGGCGAGAGTAGTTTTGCCAATTCCGCCCATACCACAGATGGGAATGACTTGGAGTCTGGATGTTTCTCCACAGAGTCGATCCTTCACGTCCTTAACATAATCATCAAAACCAACCACCACATAGGGCGGAGCAGTTGATGACGAACTGAGAGCACAAGAATCACCTCTACGTGGAGAGTTGTGGTCGATATTTTCTACTTCTCCGGCAACCTCCTCCATCACTTTTTCAAGAACCTTCACTTCTCCTGTGATCAACCAAAATTCGTCCATCACCTTTTCAAGTTGGAGCTCCAATTCCCTCGGATCGCATCGAGACTTATCACCAGTGGAAGACTTAAACAACTTAATATATTGAAGATGCTCTAGAATATATTCGGCTTCATTGATCACTTCCCTCATTCGCCTTTCTAAACTTTTGAATTTGTCAGGAAATTTCTCAAGAAAGGCTTCAGAGGGAGTAACATACTCACGGAGAGATATAATTTGTTGTTTTTCTGAAATGGGGGTGGAAATCCGAGAATGTTTCAGAATGCTGTCTGTGGTGTTTGCAAGGGAGATTAGAGCAGCATAAGCCATTTCTTGTTTGTCTATTTTCAGAATACTTTTGGAAATCAAATGAAGGAAGAATAAAAGAATTATATATGGAAAGCACTGATCAACAGGCAACAACCAAGGAGAAGAATGAAAAAAGAACAGAGCACTCCAACTCCAATCCAATAATACATTGTGAAAATGATACTTTGTTATACTTTGTAACAGTCTAAAGCAAAAATTGAAAGTGGATACGTGGTGAGTCATAGTGTCATCATCCTTCTTTTGTTTTCACTCAATAAAGAAGGGGAAAAAATTGTTAAAAGAAAGATAAGATGTCTTGTTTCTTTTTTCCTTTTAGAGACGATCCAACCTGTATCAATTTTATTTACCTAGTCATGATTTATAAATAAATAAATAAAATTGTTTAGTTAAAGGAAAAAAAAAAACTAAGTGACCAACTTAATAAAGTAATGAGATATAATCATTTGAAGTAGTTCTATTTTTATTATTTACTAGTATTGAGACCACATGAGAATTATAATTATTTATATTAAAATATTATTGAATTTAATATTTTTGTGAACAATATAAATTTTTAATTTGTGCAAAATTTTTATTATATGATAATTGTTGAAGTACAAAATTATTTTGGCCCAAAAACAAACAAAGCCCAGTCCATCACGACGACTCATTGCCAATATTATGCGCCTCCCTCTGGGCACCCAATAAAGTTTCTTATCTTCGGATATCATACGCCAACCACGAAAGTATTCCTATATTATTTTCCTTGAAACACTAACGACTCTCGATTAATCATGGGCAAGGACTATCAATCCCCTCCAGAGAACCAAGATCATTGGGACGATAACCGACTTGGCCCACTTTGAAGGGGTCCAATAAGGCGGTGCAGAGGTCACCATCCTGCAATATAGAATACGGAGCCACCAAGAAAATACTTTGGTCCTACGTCAGATCAGAATACAACAAATATTGGAGCATGGTCATCAAAGACTCGTTCCTCACTCAAAGCTCAATCATTGATTCCTTCAACCCACTAGATCATATTGTCATTGCCACAACATAAGTAATTATGATCATCTACTGTCATTGCCACAAATGCACTGGTCCTACCTCTCTAACTAAGTGTCTTTATTCTGGACGCGGTGGCAGCATGGTGATGAAGAGAAAAGCTATTGTGGTGGATATGAAAGACACCTTCTTTACTAAAGAAACTGGGGGAGGAAAAGAAACAGATTTTCAACTTGAATACCGGGAGTTCTAGAAGGAAACTCAGCATTCCCCAGTTCAATTTTATCCAATCTCTCTAAGAATCATCAACGGTAATTTATAATCTTTTTCTAATCATTATTTATTTGCTTACTCTCAATTGATGTCTTTTGTGAGGGAATAGTCTATCCCATATCGGAAAATTCCATGAAACAAAATACATTTATTGTTTGAAAACTCACCTACCAACAATAACACATTTGTCATAAATTTATGAATT
This sequence comes from Plectranthus barbatus, assembly GCA_026898455.1. Classification (NCBI taxonomy): domain Eukaryota; kingdom Viridiplantae; phylum Streptophyta; class Magnoliopsida; order Lamiales; family Lamiaceae; genus Plectranthus; species Plectranthus barbatus. Next base: position 105,347 of record JAPKLW010001943.1, on the reverse strand, counting down.
ATTTGTAATATGTATGCGATATTACGCTGACACCCATTCTAGAAATATAGAAAATTTATTATTTATAATAAAATATATAATAGTTATTTTAGAAATAAAGACAATATGAAAATTATTTCAAAGTTGGTTGAGCTTTACCACGTTTTCCTCCTAAAACTCTGTTTGGTTGACCTTTACAACATCCTTGACTTTAGGCTCTTCCTCCTTAAATTTCTACAGTTGGTTGAGCTTTACCTTAGACTACCCTCATTCATAACCCAAACCCAACTCAATATTTAATAAAATATCAATTTCTCTCACCTCCACATATACAACCCTCAACCCAATTTAATTTCTACTCCCATCAATAACCCCAACCCAACTTAAATTATTTTTTCTTTTTACTTTATTTTTCAATATATATTATCAATATCAATTTTTATTAAATTTAAAATATTAATAAATATATCTATATATATATTATTTTAAATTTATAATTGTGGTAAAAATACACTATTGCACACTTAAATATGTCAAAAATTTAGATTAACAACGAAATAGAAATTACTAGACTTGGAATATAAATAAATAAAGCAAATTACAGATAAATGCACGAAATATTAGATCACAATTACAAAAAAATGCATATAACATATTTAATTCCGAGCTCCAAAATTTTCCCATATGTGCTCAATCAAGTCATTTTGAAGGGCGCGATGAACTTCTCTATTGCGAAGTTGATCTCTATTAACCATATACACAGACAGACTTGAAATGCGTTGTGTAGAGTAATTAGTTGATTCAACATTTTCTGGATCTACTCCAGTGGGTATATCCCTAAGAAATTCAGTGGGATCATAATAATTTTGGTATGTGTCTCGTTCATCTTCCACGATCATATTGTGCATAATAATACAAGTCATCATTATTTTTCCCATAAAAACCTTGTCCCAGACTAAGCATGGACGTCGAAGAAATGCAAAACGAGTTTGCAGAACTCCAAATACTCGCTCGACATCTTTTTTGGCAGACTCTTGGTGTTGAGCAAATAACTTATGCTTTCGGATTTGTGGAGCAATAATCGACTTGACAAATGCAGCCCATGAAGGATATATGCCATCAGTGAGATAATATGCTCTATCATTTTGACGACCATTCACTATGTAATCAACCTTTGGTGATCGACCTTCTAAGACATCATTAAAAATAGGGGATCGATGTAATACATTAATATCATTGCACGAACCTGGTGTTCCAAAGAACGCATGCCATATCCTTAAATCATAGGATGCAACAGCTTCCAAAACAATTGTTGGATGTCCGCTTCATCCTGTATATTTCCTAACAAACGCATTTGGGCAATTCTTCCATTGCCAATGCATGCAGTCAATACTTCCAATCATGCTTGGAAAACCACGTTGTTCTCCAACATAGAGTAGTCTTGCCAAATCTTGTTCATTAGGCCTTTTCAGATAAGTTTCACCAAAACAAGAAATGACACCTTCTACAAAATGTAAAAGAGCATCTCTTGTAACAGTTTCACTCATTCTTAAGTATTCATTAACAACATCAAATGATGCCCCGTATGCCAACACCTTTGTTGCTCCAGTACACTTTTGTAGTGGTGAAAGAGATAGTCTACCTATGGCATCAGACCTTTGTTGAAAATATGCGTCATTGGCAGTGATGACCTCCACTATATGAGAAAATAATGATTTTTGCATACGAAATCTACGCCGAAACATCTCTGGAGTGTACGTCGGTCTTTCCACGAAGTAGTCGTTCATCAAACGCTCCTCACCAATCTCGCGTTGCCTATTACAATACCTCCTTCTCCTTCTCGTTGTAGGCCTTGATGCGCCTACAAGCAAATTAGGATTGCTTATAATGAGATCTTCAAAAACTCGTTGAATTTGATGAGTTTGTTGCCTACTTCGTTCTACCCATTCACCAAATTAAGGGAGTTGGAAAGATTCAGAGCTTGAATCTGAATTTGTTAAAGAGTCTTCATTGAGCGACATTTTTATGAAGTGAAAAAGGTAAAAAATCTGGCAAATGATATTGTGATTGAGAGAATTTTGTTTATTGTATATTGTGATGCTAATGCTATATATAAAATTCATGTGAGCAAGCATTGGATTCTTTTGCTTTCACATGAGGAATGGGAAGTGACAATTTCGTAAAAGCAACATTGGATTCTTTTTGCTTTCACGTGAGAAATGGGAAGTGACAATTCCGTAAAAGCAACATTTGATTATTTAATTTTCTTTCATGTGAATAAATTATATTGAAGTGAGAAGTCAAGAATAGTTATTTTATTTGGATTCTTTTGCTTTCACGTGAGAAATGGAAAGTGACAATTTCGTAAAAGCAACATTGGATTCTTTAATTTTCTTTCACGTAAATAAATTGTATTGAAGTGAGAAGTCAAGAATAATTCTTTTATTTGGATTCTTTTGCTTTCACGTGAGAAATGGGAAGTGACAATTCCGTAACAGTAAGAAGTGAGTAGTGCATGGAATAATTATATTGAAGTGAGAAGTCAAGAATAATTCTAAAAGTGAAAAGTGAGAAGTGTTTGGAATCAATTCATTGAATAAAAACTCCTTTTAAAAAAAAAATCATTGAATAAAAACATGTGAGCAAAGAAAGGGAAATTGAAAAAGAAGTTGAGACCAATCTTTATGGAGATGTGCAACAGTGAATGAACTAACATGGGGAGATCATCTTGACAAAGATTTCACTTACCCTTTACTTGATTTTGGTCAGTACACTATTTCCCTGCTTAGTAATATAGACGTGTCATAGAAATATACAACAGCTCACAAAGAGTTGCAGAGCTGTAGAATATATTAGGCATAATCCACAAATGATTATTTTTTCTATTGTGATTAAAATTATAGTATATTACAGTAAATTAATTAAGGTTGATGTTTCTTGCCCTAATTAGATTTTGTTCTTCCTTATAATAAGTCATTTTTGTATGCTACAGCATATGTTTGTGTATCCCTGTGTGCCAAGTTCCACATGAGAGAGAAAATCTCTAGTTAATATAATTGGCTTGGTAACACCCAGAGATATAGTTATAGTTAATGAATTGTGTCAATAAATCACATGTGTTCTTTAAGTATTATTCGTGTGTGCTCTTCACCTGTGCTCGTGTGTGTTTTTATGTTTGAGGCGAGAGGCGAGAGGCGAGAAAATTTGACTGACAAGAAGAGGTTTGATTAGGACATGCTATAGGAAATTTGATGATGTTACATCAAAGTTTAATATATATATTTGTTAATATTATACTTTCTCTCTGCTGCTTGTGAAATTAGTTATAACTTATTCCTATTTTTTAGGGATATATATTGTTTCTTCAAATTCGTTTTTGTTTCTGGTCCTATTTTTCAGGGAGCGCCCCCACGACTTAACCACTGCCTACGTGAGTTTGTGAGCAGCTTTATGATTATTTTCATCAAGCAAGTGGACGTGGGAAGATTGCACAACACACGACTGAACGAAGTGAGGACGTGAGTTCTGAGATCGTGCGCTCCAAGGAAGAGAAAGAATAAAAGGAAGATCAAGACTTGAAGACTGTGTGCGATAGGATTACAACTTCCAGAAAAAGTCTCAAGGCTTACCATCTTCCACCCTTGCAAATCTCAACCTTTCGAATACCTTCTTTAGAGTGTAGAGGCAATCACAGGAGAGTGAATCCTGAGATTGAGGAAACGCTATTGAGGATCGATTAGTTTAGGTTAGTAAGTCTTGTAATCAAATTTACTCTAAGGAGTGAACTTAGAGGGAATTTGAGTTATTTTGTTTATTTTATTTCTTGTGTAAAAAAAATTGTTTTTACTAGTGAAATATATTTTTGTCATGAGGCAGTCTGGGTTTTAGAAATAAATCCCAGACAAAGTTATCCGCTGTGCATTGAATTTCTGATTTTACATTTGTTACACTTTCATTACACTCTAACATTAACAAACATTTTGGTAAATCCGGGCACTACATTTCATCAATTGGTATCAGAGCCTTTACTTGACGTACTAAGTAACTGTTCCTGAGTGCAGTTTACCAAAATGGATTCTTCAAGTTCAGCTTGTCGACCACCAGTTCTGGAGAGTTGTGGGAGTAATTATTCTATGTGGAAATCTCGCATGACAATCTACATCAAATCTATTGATGAACGTGCGTGGGTTGCAGTCCTTGATGGTTGGTCACCACCAAAGATGACGGTTCCTGACCCAACAGATGCAACAAAGGAAAGGACCACATTGAAACCAGAAAATCGTTGGACTACTGAAGAACGACTTATTTCTAATTGCAATGCTAAAGCATTGAATGCTATATTTGTGTGTGTTGATGTTCCCTGTTTCAGGTTAATATCAAGTTGTTCAGAGGCTAGAGAGGCATGGCTTATTCTGCAGGCAAAATGTGAAGGAACTGCTAGTGTCAGAAAGACAAAGATGAGACTTCTCACAAACTGATTTGAGAATCTCAGAATGCAAGATGAGGAAACAATTGTTGAGTACTACGAGCGATTGGCTGCTATGGCAAACGAAGCACAAACTTTGGGGGAGCCTATTAGCAATAATAGGCAAGTGAGTAAATTACTAAGATTCTTCCTGAGAGATTCAACATGAAGATTTCTGCAATAGAGGAAGCACGGGATCTGGATGCTCTAGAAATTTCAGAGCTCGTAAGCATTCTTACTACGTTCGAGATGAATCTGATTGAACAGAAACATGACTATCGAGGAAAAAGCATTGCACTTCATGCTGGAAAATCGGTGAAAAACATGAACTCACCATGTACTCCCAGAATTACATTTCCTGAAGATGAGACTGATGACAAATTGGTTGATGAAGAAAGTCCTAGCCTTGTGCTGTTAACAAAGAAGTTCAACAAACTGGTTCGCTCTTTGAAGAAGGACAACAAAGACACAGATTTCAGGAGAAGATCTGCTCCAAATTTCTCTACAGCAAGTTTGTCAGGAAACTCTCCAGGTTCTTCAAGTTTTCCTAAAAGAATTGGAGATAGCACATCCAAGAAAGGAAAAAGAGGTTTCTCTGAAAAGTCTAACATTGACAATGTAAAATGTCATGGATGTTCTGGACTTGGTCACTATGCCAACGAGTGTCCTACGGTTCTAAGGAGGAAGAAACTGAATTTTAGTAGTACTTTGAGTGTGATTCAGAGTCTGAAGAAGAATCTGATAAACAAGAACAAGTTGTTCTATATGTTCGGATTGAAGAACTAGAAGAAGGAGAAGTTAACATGGAGATTGAAGAAGAATCTGAAACTAGTGAAATGGAAGAAGATTCATTGGATCCTTATCTACCTCTGGAGAATAATACAAACTGGTATGATCACTCTGAAAAATTTCAAGAATCTGCTAACTTTGTTTCTGTCTCATCTCAGGTTGAACAAACTTCAAAATTTACCACCTCACCCAAGGAAATGGAAACTGTTGCAAACTATTTCAATTTGGTAGATAAAATGTGTGAAGAACAAGCTGCCGAAATCAACAAAATAAAAAAAGAAAATCTGTCGTTAAGAAGACAGTTGGCACGACTGGAAGCCATTCTTACCCGCAGAGATTTGGAAGTGCAAAATCTCAAAGAAAAGGTGAAAGAGGCTGATGTGGTTTTTGACAGGATTAATAGAGGTAAAGGATCTCTGGATGAAATCTTAGCCATGAAAACCTCTGATGGTAGTGGCCTAGGATATTCTCAACTCCACTCTGCTTATCCCAGTTTATTTCAATCTGAAAGTAACACTGTGAAATTTTGTAAGTCTAAGACTTCTGCTGATTAGTCGAACATGTCAGAGTCTAACATGCTTAACTCTAACATATCTGAGCAAAGCACACATGAGAAGGGTAAGTCTAAAATTTATATCTGTCACTATTGCAATAGAACTGGCCATATTAAAACTTTCTGCAGGATGCGAATTGCAGATGAAAACAGGAAAGTGGGTAAGAAAAACAAGAAAGAGTATTGCAATGTTGTTTATACTTCTCTAAAATCTAACATTGCAGGTACTTGGTATTTTGACAGCGGTTGCTCTAGACATATGACAGGAGACAAATCTTGTCTGACTGATTTTTCAGAACTGAATGGAGGTTCTGTGACTTATGGAGGTGGTGCGAAAGGCAGGATTTCTGGGAAAGGAACTCTGAATGTTCCAGATTTTCCAAAACTCAAACAAGTTCTATTTGTTGAAGGACTTACTGCTAATCTGATTAGTATCAGAGAGTTGTGTGATGATGGAATGATTGTTAAGTTTGATAAAGATGTTTGTGAGGTGTATGATCAAACTAACAAGTGTGTTATGTTTGGTAGCAGGACAAATGACAACTATTATCAGGCTAATCAAGAGGGAAAATGCTTGATCAGCAAGCCAGATGAAGCAGAGCTTTGGCATGAGAAGTTAGGTCATGCAAATGTCAGAAGCATTCAAAAACTTCTGAAGTATGATGCTGTAAAAGGACTACCAACTCTAAAGTTCAACACTGACAAAGTGTGTGGAGACTGTCAGGGAGGTGAACAAACTAAATCCTCACATCCTATTTTGAATATCATTAATACTAATGGATGTTTTGAGTTGCTTCATATGGACCTAATGGGACCAATTGAAGTTGACAGTCTTGGAGGAAAAAGATATGTGTTTGTTTGTACAGATGATTTCTCCAGATATACTTGGGTAGAGTTCATGAGGGAGAAATCAGAAACATTCGAACTCTTCAGAAAGCTGTATAGTAGATTCAGAAAAATGTTTCAAGCCGAAGTAGTCAGGATCAGGACAGACCATGGAAGAGAATTCGAAAACAAAGACTTCTCAAATTTCTGCATCAAGAAAGGAATCACTCAAGAGTTCTCTGCTCCTAAAACTCCACAGCAAAATGGAGTGGCTGAAAGAAAAAATCGAACCATTCAAGAGATGGTCAGAGTCATGCTTAACTCAAAACATTTGTCAAAGAAACTCTGGGCTGAAGCAGCTAATACGGCTTGTCATCTAATCAACCGAGTATACCTGCGACCAAGAAGCACTATGACTCCCTATGAGTTGCTGAAGGGAAAGAAGCCAAACCTGAAGTACCTTCATGTTTTTGGATGTGTTTGTTACATTTTAAATGATCGTGATTATCTCATCAAACTTGATGCTAGGAGCAACAAGGGGTTATTCCTAGGCTACTCTTCCAACAGCCGTGCTTATAGAGTTTATAATCTTAAAACTCAAACAATTCAGGAATCTACTAATGTTGTATTTGATGATGCAGGATCATTGAGAGACAAAGGAGATCAAATTGATTCATCTCATCTGATTGAAGAAGAACCAGAGAGTTCTAACTCAAAAGATGTTAATGTTAGACCTTCTTCAAGTCCAACATCTCCTCAGGAGTCTGACTCTGACAGAGAAGAAAATGAGATTCTCAAAGATGCAAATAGAAGAGAACCCCCATTGCACATCAAGAAAGATCACCCTACTTCTCAGGTTATAGGGAGAATTAATGAGGGTGTTCAAACTAGGAGATAACCACCTGTTAACTACAAAAAAAATGGTGAAACTGGTTTGTATGTCTTCCAAATTTAATCTTCTTCATTCAAGTAGCTATTTGTCTCTCACTGAACCTAGAACTGTTTCTGAAGCTCTTAAAGATGAACATTGGATTAGATCTATGCAGGAAGAGTTGAGCCAATTCATTGCAAATGATGTGTGGACACTTGTTCCTAGACCTGAAAATAAAAACATCATAGGAACAAAGTGGATTTTTAAAAATAAAATTGATGAAAAAGGGAATATTGTTAGGAATAAGTCTAGACTAGTAGCTCAGGGTTATACTCAAGTAGAAGGGATTGACTTTGATGAAACGGTTGCCCCTGTAGCTAGACTTGAATCCATACGCATTTTAATTGCTGTGGCTTGTGCATCAGATTTTGCTCTCTTTCAAATGGATGTTAAAAGTGCTTTCCTAAATGGAAGTCTTAATGAAGAAGCATTTGTGGAACAACCGAAAGGTTTTATTGATCCTCACAAACCTGATCATGTCTTTAAACTGAAAAAGGCTTTGTATGGATTAAAACAAGCACCTAGGGCCTGGTATGAAAGACTAACAGATTTCTTGTTACAGATTAACTTTGTTAGAGGAAATGCAGATAAAACACTGTTCATCAAACATGAAGGAAAAGACTTTACCATAGCACAAATCTATGTGGATGACATAGTTTTTGGTGCTACAAACTCCAGACTTGTTGATAGCTTTGTGAAAAGTATGTCGGATACTTTTGAAATGAGCATGGTTGGTGAACTAAACTACTTTTTGGGACTACAGATTAAGTAGACTCAAAATGGTGTTTACATCTCTCAGAGTAAGTATGCAGGTAATTTAGTCAAAATATTTGGACTTGATTCCGCTAAACATCTCAGAACGCCAATGGGAACAAGTTGTCATCTCAGCAAAGACACAGGTGGTGTTAATGTTGAACCCACACTTTACAAGGGAATGATTGGGAGCCTTCTCTATCTTACAGCAAGTAGACCCAACATCCTTTTTAGTGTAGGAGTATGTGCAAGATACCAAGCTGAACCTAAAGAATCCCATCTTAAAGCTGTTAAACGTATTATTAGATATATTGCTGGAACTACTAATATGGGATTATGGTATACCAAATCCTCAAACTTTGACATTACAGGATATTGTGATGCTGACTGGGCTGGTGATGTGGATGATAAAAAAAGCACCAATGGAGGATGTTATCTGATTGGTTCAAACATGGTTGCCTGGGCAAGTAAAAAACAAAATTGTATTTCCTTGTCTACAGCTGAAGCAGAGTACATTGCCGCTGCCAGCAGTTGTACTCAATTACTATGGATGAAACAGATGCTAAATGACTATGGTATTGATTCTGATTTCTTAACTCTTTTCTGTGATAACTCTAGTGCTATTGAAATTTCAAAGAACCCTGTTCAGCATTCACGAACAAAACATATTGACATTAGGTACCACTTTATTCGCGATCTAGTGGAGAAAGATCTAGTGTCTCTGAAATATATACCTACTAGAGATCAAATAGCTGACATTTTTACCAAGGCCTTGGATTTTGAAAGATATTCTTTTCTTCGAAATGCCCTGGGAATGTGCAATTCCCCTCAGTAATAACTTAAATCTTTGTACCTGTTAGAGTTCATACTTGTTATTGTTAGAGTTTGTTTATTTTGTGATATATTTTGTCATGTTATAAAGTCAGAAACACAAGTGTGAGGTTTCAGACTATAAAACATGATTGTTGTAATCACTGCTAAAATCATAAAAAGTACTGTGAGTTGAACGTTGTTAGAACACGACTCATGTGGAAAAATTTCTAATTAAAGCAATGTTCTTTTTGTCAACTAGTACTAGAGGTTGGAGTTGATTAGACACACAACCTCTGTGGAAGGATGTTGAAAAATTCACATTGTGTAACTCTAACAATGACTTTGTTAAACTCTTAAACAGGTTGTTTTGTTTTCTTTATTACTGTCGGTCGTTGCTATTTCTCAGGAATTTGTTTTTCTCTTTCCAAATTTCTCATTATCTAAATTCTTGGTTTCAGTTATTTGATCCTACATAGGTTTAATTTCGTTTGAAACACAAAGATCTTATCCCTTAATTTTTGAATTTTAGGTGAACTTAATTAAAATTTGTTTGTTCTAAAAATCTGGCCAAGGTTTCCTTGTTTTTCGTTCCTCCCTAGTTGCATTTTTTATATATTGTTGTTTTCTCTCTCTGTCCACTCACATCACCTCACAACTCATTTAACCAAGAGCAACCTCTCGACTTCCCATCTACAGTGCTCTCGCTCCTGTTTTTTGTTTCTTTTGTGCTTTCTCAGATCACCATGGCAGACAAAATCCAGAAACTTCTCAAAGCAGTTCTAAGTTCCGGCGATCTTCAAGCTCTTCAAAACTCCATCTCTAAAGCCCTTGCCGACCAACGAGCCTCATCTTCTCAAGCCTCTTCTATCCCGTTCTCTACCGAGATGGCTGATCCCACACAAACACCTCCTACTTCATCTTCACAAGTTCTATCTGAAAAACCCATTGAGAACCCTTCTGAAACTCGAACCGAAAACCCTACTGAGATTTCTCAACCTATCAACGAAACCAATGCTCCAACAATTCCTGAAATTCCCTCGCAACTTGAAACCACTAAAACCAAAATCGATTCTGATCATCCTCTATCTTCAACCTCTGAACCCTTGACTGAGAAACCGTCATCTCCGCTGCCTGACTCTACCGAGAAATCTAGTCCTAAAGCTTCCGCACCCTCCGATGAAAACCCTATTCCTGAGTCTGACAAATCCCCTGTTAGAGTTGAGCGTATTGAGGCAGATATTCTTTTCGACAAGGAAACTGAGGAAATCCTTTGTGAGCCTCCGATTGCTCAAATCTTTCCCGGAGAAGCAGAAAATCCCATTTACCCAGAGAATCCAGGAGACTTGCATGCTATTGCTGAAGGAATCAAGGCTGCTGGTATACCCCCTTTTCCAACTCGAAGGTCTGGGCATCTATTTCAGGATAACATTGATAGAACAAAGAAGGATAGGCCAAGGCGAGGGCGTGGTGGTCCCATCAGACAGGCTAAAAGAACTCTGAAGGACTCTGCTCTTGTGCCAAGTCCAGCAGATGAATTTCCTCCGTCCAAACCAGAAAATTCCAACATCAACATATCAGATGAAGGTGGTCTCTCAGATGATACAGTATCTGATGAAAACTACAAAATGGACCCTCGAGAGATGGTTGATAGTTCAGAAGATGACAGTGATTCCCCTGTTCCTGAAAAGAAAGTGAAAAGACCGGTGAAGAAGATTTCCCGCAGTACTGCTGAAAAGAGGAGGAAAGAAAAGGCTGAGACAACCTCCTCTACAAGTCAAAAACCAAAAGCTTCCAAGAAAAGGTCTCCTTCTGCTTCTGAAGTTGCTGAAACTCTTCAGAAACTGAAAAGGTCAAAGAGAAACCAATCTGAATCCACTTCTGCTACTCCAGCCAAAGGTACTCCTACATCTGCCTCTTATGACAGTGACTTAGAAGTGAAAAAGGCCTATAGTCAAACCTTCTATTACTATGGTGCTAAAGCTATTTTAGAGTCTGTCATGAAAAGGAATTTTAAGATTGAGAGAAACATGGATGTTGAACATTTTAAGAAATATGGGGTAGATATTCTTCTGGGTCGTAGGAATTTGTTAAAGTCTGTGTCTGGAATGGATGGTTTTGAGACTGAGCTAGTATATGAGTTTTATGCTAACATTATCAAAGAGGAAGCCTGTGTAGAAGGAAAGAAGAAGTATGGGAAGTCCTATGTCAGGAAGAAGATCATCTCTTTTGATCCAGCAACCATTGATAAGTTAGGATTTTCACCAACTTATCTAGTTGTTCTATGACTGAATGTGTGGTGTAAAGATCGTTTTGTACTGAGTTTTCGTGCATGAATTGGCTTTTGTACCCGTAATGTTGTGTTTGATGAATCATGCAGGGTTTTGGCCATAAACAGAGAAGGGATGAGTTTCCAGTTTCAGGACCACGTCGATTGACGAGGATGTCTCGTCGATCGATGAGGAGAATGAAGAAGGAGCGATCGACGAAGGAAGAAAAGAGAAGATTGACGGAGGCAGCAACCACGTCGATCGACGCTATTGCACGTCGATCGATGAGGGTACTTCACCAGCGTCGATGGACGCCAATCTCCCACGATCGACGCGAGTTCGGGAATCCTAGTCTGCATCTATTTTGGAGATAAAGCCATATCTACACCTAGATATTGTATGATACATTCTCCACTATTATAAAAAGCCATGTAAATTCGTTTTTTTAGAAAAAGGAGACATTAGAATATTTACAAGAATTTAGTGATGAAGATTGATTAGAGTTTTTCCAAGGTTTTCAAAGTTTATGTTTGAAGACAGAGTTCTGTGGGATTATTTTCAGATTCCGATTTTTATGCAATTCAGGTTTTATTCTTCTATGATGAATATTATTTTGAATATTTGTAACTAATCTCTTTCTCAGATTCTAGGGTTTCGAATTATCAATGTATGCATG
>JAPKLW010001943.1:81139-93286 GCA_026898455.1 Plectranthus barbatus | reverse complement strand
TCCAACAAAGAAGTTCGTAGTACTTTTCTGATGTTTCACTACGAAGAGGAATTAAAATTGGGAAATAATCAATTTATTCATCCATGTCATACTTGATAAGGAGATATCCCCAGAATCTGTATTTCTCATAACTATTTTCAACCAAAGTCTTTTAAATTACTGTTTACTTTTTATTCGCAAGGATTATGATTTGCAAAACCACCAAAACTCCAAACTTTTATTTTCCTAACCAGTATTTTAAGAACGCCCGATTTAATATTTAGGATTTTTCGTCGTTTCATTCCTTGTGGGCTCGATAATTTTCATTTGCCGCTATATTATTAGCTTTGCTAAGTCGCTGTTAAATAATTTAGCGATCAACCATCAATGCATTTCTAGGTCTCCCCCACTGCAAAGTTCAAGAACCTTCTCCAGCTGCTGAACAACGCATGGTGGAAGACATTACTAGGGGAGAGATGAAAAGGTGGCCAAGCAAGGGATTACCAGGGTCAAGTCTGACCTAAAAGCATGCTGCTCTTTTCAAGATTAGCTTACATAACGGGACTCCAACCAAGAATGCAAAACTGGTTACCAAAGAATAGGCCTATTTGATTCATTGCATTGCGAAAGGTCTTCCTTTCAATTTGGGAGATATTATCTTCCCTAACATCTGCAGGGCTGTTTTTAAAGCTGATGGATCACTTCTTCCGCATCCATGCCTCATCTACGGGCTTATCCAGCAAGCTGGAGTTCCTGATCAAGGGGGCGATATCATTGCTGATGCAAAGTTGTTGGTGTTTGAGCAGACTCTAACACGCACAGGTGGCCGAGTTAAAGATCTTCCCTATCTTCCCAGTGATGATAAGATGAAGGATGTTGTCCCTCCAAGTCCTACTGCTCCTCCAGCCCCTACTTCAGTTCCCACGGATCTTCGCAGTGCTCTGCAAGGACTTACCACTGTCATTACTCAGCTAAACTCCCTCACTATTTCCCTTCTGCAGATTCATGATGCTTTTTCTGCAACCATTCAGGGGGAGAGCAAACCTGGTGGTGCTGGTAGTGATGAAGAGGACGAATGAACCATTCCTAGTTCTTTCTGTTTATGTTTCTGCGGGACAAGTTTTTTTTTTCATGCTTCTGCTGAACAACTGATGAACAAATGTTTTTGTTTTTGGATATTTTTTAATTCAGGGGGAGTAGTTTTTACCTCTGATGTTTAATTTCAGTATCTTTATTTTTGCTGAAGTTTAATTCAGTTGCCTTTATTTAATTTGCTATGGATGAACCATACTTATATGTTGTGGATGATCCACTGTCCTGCGTTTGAATACTTTATCATGGCTGAACCATGAATGTGTTTGGTTTGAGGAATGGCAGCAGAAAAAATCTAACATTAAGGGGGAGATTGATGATGTTAGACATTTCCGATGTTAAACTTTTCCAAAGTTTAACATCAAAGTCTAACATATATATTTGTTAATGTTATACTTTGTCTCTGCTGCTTGTGAAATTAGTTATAACTGATTCCTATTTTTTAGGGATATATATTGTTTCTTCAAATTCGTTTTTGTTTCTGGACCTATTTTTCAGGGAGCGCCCCCACGACTTAATCACTGCCTACGTGAGTTTGTGAGCAGCTTTATGATTATTTTCATCAAGCAAGTGGACGTGGGAAGATTGCACAACACACGACTGAACGAAGTGAGGACGTGGGTTCTGAGATCGTGCGCTCCAAGGAAGAGAAAGAATAAAAGGAAGATCAAGACTTGAAGACTGTGTGCGATAGGATTACAACTTCCAGAAAAAGTCTCAAGGCTTACCATCTTCCACCTTTGCAAATCTCAACCTTTCGAATATCTTCTTTAGAGTGTAGAGGCAATCACCGGAGAGTGAATCCTGAGATTGAGGAAACGCTGTTGAGGATCGATTAGTTTAGGTTAGTAAGTTTTGTAATCAAATTTACTCTAAGGAGTGAAGTTAGAGGGAATTTGAGTTATTTTGTTTATTTTATTTCCTGTGTAAAAAAATTTGTTTTTACTAGTGAAATATATTTTTTCCATGAGGCAGTCTGGGTTTTAGAAATAAATCCCAGACAAAGTTATCCGATGTGCATTGAATTTCTGATTTTACATTTGTTACACTTTCATTACACTCTAACATTAACAAACGTTTTGGTAAATCCGGGCACTACATTTCATCAAAATTGTTAGCGGGTATAAATTTTATAGTAATCATGTATATTATGGTAGAGAGGGGGAGGGAGGAACAAGGGTCGTCAGCCATGGCGTGAAGAAAGATATAAGTAAAGTTTCAACCGAGTTAGGTTAATACCATGTGATAAGGGAATAATCGATTTATTTCACACACTAAATGGAGTACAATAGAGTGTATATATGTACACAATATAGAGAAAATAAACAAAGAGAATAACTGAAAATATACATCACAATCTCTAAGATATACTACGTATCTTCAATATTTTTTACAACCACGTTAATAGCTTTTGATAGGTTAAATTATTTTGATGAAAATGAGAGATTTTCGAGAGGCTAAATTATTTTGATGAATACAGTATATTAGGATTTAGGGCTCTTATACCATTCAAAACAATAAAATAAAATTAGAGTCTAAATTATTTGAGGGGAATTTATACCATGTTCAAAACTTTAAAATAAAATAGGAGGCTAAATTATTTTGATGAATGTAGTGGATTAGGGGATTAAAAAAAGTCTTGGTGATGTTTAATGGCCTGGACCGACTTTTAGACTGACTATTGTCCCCACGGATTAATACACCGTGCTTTGCTCTCACTTGCACGTATCCTTTGAAATTTTTCAGGGGTTACCAGTCTTAGTTCTACCACAGGTCAAATATACTTAACTTTGGGGTTTTAAGTCCTTCACTTGAAGTGTAATGGTGAAAGCAAAAAGATCACATGATCGAGCTTTCCCAAAGATGTCTGAATATGTGAGTTTAAATAAATATATTTTTATTAAAAAAAATAAATCAATTAAGGTTTAGATGATTTCTTGATTCTATAACTTCAATAAATTCCTACACTTAGATTTTTTTTTGTGGGGGTATTAATTACGAGCTCCTATGTATGTAAACATTAAAAGTGTTTTGCAATAGGTGTAGTGACATATTAGAGTTACACCGCGTGTTGTACTAACAATGTTTATAAATTTTTTAATAGTTGTTTGAAATCAAAATTAATAATACTAACCATAATGCATTGAAACAACCATCTTTTATATATAAGTGGCCTATTGAAGATGCAATGTTTAACCTTCGTTGGTGTTAAAGTCGTAGCTATGTTTAACACTGTAGTGTTAGATTGTACTGTTTGACACCGTAGTGTTAGACTGTACTGCTGATTTAATCTTATCATTCCTTATTTATTCGTATTTATTTATTTTCGTATATTCAGTTTATTCTAAGATAGATATATATTTTATAAAGATTTAGGAACGAATAGATTTGACTTTTGGATATATTGAATTGATTTACTTCATAATCTTTAGAGATAGATCAAAATCTTTCATATCTTTCATATATATCTTTCACATATCTTCACCTGTCTTTCTCTAGTGTGTGCAGTTGAGATATATATGCAAAGATACATATCTAGCACGAGACTACACTCATCTACATCTATATAAAGGGTGCTGGGGTGCGAAAAAAGATTGGACGACTTAGAGTATTCATCAAGATATTATTCAAGCAAGGCGTTCCAGCTTTTGATCGTTGTTCTTGTGCTTTCAACTCACGAAGATATTCAAGCCGAAGAAGGATCCTACCTCCGGAGAGTGAATCCAACGGTAGAGGAGTTTTTAGGGTTAAATCGTGTGTTCGTAAGTACGCTTTTCATAGTTGTAGTCTCTACTTCTATGTAAATTCAAAGTTCTTCGAGGGAGTGAACCGAGAAGGGTTTTGGATATTTATTATTTCGATTTTACTGTATAAACTTCATTATTATAGTGAAATCTGTTTTTGGCCGTGAGGCTCTCGCGAGTTTAGAAACCCTAGACTCGTGAAAATTAATTCTTTGTGTCTGCGTTTATTTCCGCTGCATGTTAAACTTCGTGTTAAACTTTGTCTAACATTCTATTTAACATTACTTTGTTAGTCAGGCATATTGAATTCTGTAGGGTTTAAAACTTTGACACCTCGATGTCAATAGTAAACTCGGGCACTAAATTCTTCCAATTGGCATCAAGAGCCTACTTCTTGACGGACTAAGTTGTTTGTTCCTGAGTGCAGTTTACTACGATAGGTTTTTCAAGCCCTGCTTGTCGACCACCCATTCTGGAGAGTAATGGTACTAACTACTCTATATGGAAGTCTCGAATGAGGATATACATCAAGTCTTTAGACAAACAAGCGTGGATTACTGTTTTGCATGGATGGAAACCTCCAAAAACCAATGTTCAAGATCCGAAGGATGCTGCTAAAACCATTACAAAACTCAAACCTGAAGAACAATGGAGTGTTGAAGAACGACTTAACTCTAACTTTAACACCGAAGCTTTGAACGCTATACTTGTTTCTTTGGATGTTGGTTGTTTCAGGTTAGTATCAAGATGCTCGGAAGCACGAGAAGCCTGGTTCATTCTTCTAGAGAAATTTGAAGGAACTGACAGTGTTAGAGAGACTAAGATGCGATTACTCGCATTTAAATTTGAGACTCTCAAGATGCTGGAAGAAGAAACAATTTCCTCTTACTTTGAGAAGATTGAATCAATGGCAAACGAAGCTCATGTACTAGGTGCACCCATTAGCAATAAGAGACTTGTCAACAAGATGTTAAAGTCGCTGCCAGAAAAGTTTAACACTATGATCACTGGAATCAAAGAAGCGAGAGTTGTTGAAACACTAGAGATTGCTGAACTAGTAAGTATTCTAACAATTTATGAGATAAATCTGAAGGAACATAAAGAAGAATACAAGGCAAAGAGCATAGCTCTTCATGCTGGAAAAGCTGGAAGTGAGACATCTCCAAGTTCAACATATGCAACCTCTCAAGAAGATGAATCTGATGTTGAACTTCTAGAAGAAGATAAGTCAAATAATGTTTTACTTCCTAACGAGTTTAATAAGTTTGTCAGATCCATGAGAGATGATATAGGAGACTCAAACTACAGCAAAAGAAGTTCAACACCTATCTCTACAGGGTCAAACTTCTCAAACCGCTCAACTAATTCATCAAGGAGAAGAAGTGATGGATCAAAAAATAAAGAGATATATTCTTTTAAGAGGATTATTGATGGTGTGAAATGTCATGGTTGTTCTGGAATAGGCCACTATGCAAATGAGTGACCAACTCTTTTGAGAAGAAGAAAGTCTAACTTCAATACAACCTTCGATGATGAATCTGAAGACGAAGAAAGAGATGACAAAAGAGAATGTATGGATACTGATATAGAGATCACAAAGGTTGGAAATATTGAAGAGGAAGCTACTGACGAGATGAAGGAAAAAGATGTTGATATATCAGACTTCAACATTCTGCCCCTAGAAGATGCTGCAAATTGTTATATACAAACTGAGAATAAACATTCTAATGTTGAACTTTGTTCTGTTGTCAGGAATCAGGAATGTCAGACTTACATGATCAAACATAGCGGCATTGATCAAATAAGCCACTACTTGGAAAGCAAAAGGTGTGAAGAACGGAGCAAGGAGTTGCCAAAGCTGAAAGAAATAAATCTAGTACTGAAACGACATATTTCAAGGTTTGAAGTTCTTTGGACTCATAAGAATCAAGAAGTGGATGTGCTGGAGATCAAGGTATGTGAAATTGATTTTATGTTTAAGATTAACAATGGTAAGTCAAAATTGGATGAGATTATGTCTATTAAACATTCTGATGGTTGTGCATTAGGTTATGAAAAGGATAATTCTGTTATATTAAAGTTTGAGAAAAACTTGATTAAATTTTCCAGAGAAAAGTCTAACATCACTAAGCAACGTGTCAAAGATACATCTAAGGTGTCTGTGTGACATCACTGCAATAGATTTGGGCACATAAACCTTTATGTAGATTTAGAATTGCTGATAAGAAAAGGAAAATGAATCAAAGATGTGATAAAGAGGATAAAACATGCCTAGCTGTGTATACTTTCCTAAAGACTAATGTTGCAGGTACTTGGTACTTTAACACAGGTTGTTTTAGCCATATGTCATGTAACAAATTGTTTCAGGCTGACTTCACTTTTATAAGTGGAGGTATGGTTACTTGTGGAAAAGGTACTAAAGGAAATATCACTATCAGGTTTGATATATATATATGCATGCGAGGTTTATAACAAATCTAATAATTGTTTCATCTTTGAAAGTAGATCAAAAGATAACTATTATCAGACTGAACAACATAAGAAGATAGGACATGACAATGTTCGAAGAATTCAGAAACCTCTCATCTATGATGCTGGAAAAGACATTCCACAACTGAAGTTCAACATACTCAAGTTCAACATGGAAAAGTTCAATATGGACAACGTCAACTTGGTCAAGTTTAACATGGACAAGGTTTGTGATTCACGTCTAGAAGGTAAACAAACTCATACACCACATCTCATCTTGAGTATGTCTAACTCTAATGCTTACTTTGGTCTACTACATATGGACTTAATGAGTCTTATAGAAGTAGATAGTGTTGGAGAGAAAATGTATGTGTTAGTTTGTGCTGATTATGACTCTAGATTCACTTGGATTAAATACTTTAGAATAAAGTCCGACACCTTCGAACTTTTTGGAAAAATATATAGGAGACTTATAGAACTTTATCATGCTGATATTACTCGAATTAGAACTGATCATAAGAGAAAATTGAAAAATATAGACTCTTTTAGTTTGTGTAAAAGAAAGGGATATCTCATAAGCTCTCAATACATAAAATACTTCAATTGAATGATGTTAAAGAATGCGAGAATAACACTCTATACTCTAAAAACTTGTCTAAAAGATTACGGGTTAAAGTTGTTAACACTACTTGCTATTCAAATAGAGTTTTATTTACTGCCTGCTATTGAAATAGAGTTTTATTTACTGCTTGCTATTCAAATAGAGTTTTATTGAAAAGAAAAAAGCAAAATCTGAAACATATACATGTATTTGGAAGTATGTGGTATATTCTGAATAATTATGATTATTCTACTAACTTTGACTCCAGGTACAACAAAGCTTTATTTCTTAGATATTTAAGTAAGAAACATGTTTATCGCGTGTATAACCTACATACTAATACTATCCAAGAATCTGCCAAAGTTGTGTTTGATGATACAGGAACCTTACTAGATAAACAAGATGTGGAAGATACATCTCATCTCATAAAGAATGGCATAGAACCAGTTACTGAGACAAGTGTAGATGTTAGATAGATAACAAGTCCAACATCAACTCCAGACTCTGACACTGACAAAGAGGAGGATCAAGTTACTCTGAGTTCAAACTCTGACAAGGAGAAAATCTGTGACACCCTGACGTCAAACTCAGAAACTAGAGAACCACCTCTTCGAAACAAAAGGAATCATCCTTGGTTTCAGGTCATTGGAAGTGTCTTTGAAGGAGTACCGACTCTCAAGAAAGCCCCCGTCAATTGCAAATAGATGGTAAAAATGGTTTGTAAGTTTAACATCTTCTACTCTAGTTGTTATCTATCTCAAACTGAACCTATGCATGTTTCTAAAGCTTTAAAAGATGAGAATTGAATATTGTCTATGCATGAAGAATTAAGTCAATTTGTTTATATTGATGTGTGGATCTTAGTTCCTAGGCTTAAAGACAAAAACATAATTGGAACTAAATGGATATTTAATAAAATATACCTAACTTTCTACTTGATCTAAAGTTTAACAGAGGTAATATGGGTAAGACTCTCTTTGTTAAACATATTGATAAGAACTTTATATTTGCTCAAGTTAATGACTTACTGTTTGGGGCAACTGATGTCAGACTTATAGATGACTTTGTCACAATAATGTTTGAAATATTCGAAATTAGTATGGTAGGAGAGTTTAACTACTTCCTTGGACTACAGATTAAGCAATATAGTGATGATTTTTCTATTTCTCAATCTAAGTATGCTCAAGGTTTAGTGAAAAGATTTGGATTAGAGTCTGCAAAACATATGAAAACACTAATGGTTTCGAGTGTTAAACTTAGCAAAGATGGAAGATGTGTTAGTGTTAAACCTACTGAACATTGTGAAATGATACGTATCTTGTTATACTTTACTGCCAATAGACCAGATATTCTTTTCAGTGTTGATGTTGGTGTTAGATACAAGTCTGACCCCAAAAGGTCTCATATGAAAGCTATTAAAAGAATCATTCGATTTACATCTAGAAATTCAAATATGAGATTATGGTATACAAAAGATATTGGTACTAACATTACAGGTTATGGCTATGCTGATTACACAAGAGATGTTGATCACAATGGTAATATGAAACAAATGCTTGAAAAGTACGGTATGTCTACTGAAACTTTAACACTGTTCTGCTTCAATGCTAGTTCTAATGAGATTTCTATAAATCATGTCCAACATCTTAGAACTAAGCACATGGATTTTCGACACCACTTTATTAGAGATTTAGTGGAAAATGATCTTATAGCACTTAAATACATTCTTACCAAAGATCAAATTCCTGACATTTTTACAAAGACCTTTGACTTTGAGAAATTCTCTTATCTTAGAAAATCTCTTGGTATGTGTAATGCTCCTTAAATTCGTATGAGTAGAATATTGATCATTGTAAATATTGTGTCGATCAACATTCAGTTGTTTTTCAGTTTTTGTTCCGCTTGCCTGATTCTTTATCATTGGTTGTGTGATATCCTTTTGTTTTAAAGATCTGATTTAAAAAAAAAAAAAACCATGTTATAAGACGGTAGGCACAAGAGTGAGGCCTTAATGTCAACACATGGAGTATAAAACTCATGTTATAAGACGGTAGACACAAGAGTGAGGCCTTAATGTCAAAACATTGAGTATGTTTGTCATGTACGATCATCATTTCTAAAGTACTGTAGACAGGAAGTTACTAGGAACACTGTCTATGTGGAATATATTGAATGGTGAGGTAATACATGCTGAATCCGTATGCCACAAGCTAAGTACTGGAGATAGGATGTTATTAGGAACACTATCTTTGTGGAACATGGCACATGACATTGTTCTTTATCAGATCGTCTGTTGTATACGGGTATAACACTCTGATGTTAAAGTTTGAAGGCTTGTCGTTTCTGTTCGTTTATTTCCTTATGTTATATAAAAAAAACAAAAAAAAACATAAAAAAATGAGAAAAAGAAAAACAAAGGGATCTTTAATCAATGTTGAGTTCTTTGGTGTCGCAGTTTGCTCAGAGGTTTGAATGTGTTAAAGTTGAAGTTACAGTTTCCCTATTCTCTTTATGAAGTGAGCTTGAAAGTTGTGGGCTGAATCTCGAAGATGTTGGATAAAGACTTTTCATAAAATCTTAAGCTTTTCTTTCCTGCAATCATTCAGGGGGAGAAGTACTTAGTTTTTATATTTCTGGAAAAGTTTAATCTTTTATTTTTTATGGTGCAGTCTAATATTACATTGTGCAGGACGAATAGAACTGAATTACAAATGCTGAATATTACAAGTGTTAAGCTTAAGGGGGAGACTGACTATTACAAGTATTGTGTTTGGAATGCTTACAGGAATGATAAGCTTAAGGGGGAGATTGAAGATGCAATGTTTAACCTTCGTTGGTGTTAAAGTCGTAGCTATGTTTAACACCGTAGTGTTAGATTGTACTGTTTGACACCGTAGTGTTAGACTGTACTGCTGATTTAATCTTATCATTCCTTATTTATTCGTATTTATTAATTTTCGTATATTCAGTTTATTCTAAGATATATATATATATATATATATATATATATATATATATTATAAAGATTTAGGAACGAATAGATTTGACTTTTGGATATATTGAATAGATTTACTTCATAATCTTTAGAGATAGATCAAAATCTTTCATATCTTTCATATATATCTTTCACATATCTTCACCTATCTTTCTCTAGTGTGTGCAGTTGAGATATATATGCAAAGATACATATCTAGCACGAGACTACACTCATCTACATCTACATAAAGGGTGCTAGGGTGCGAAAAAAGATTGGACGACTTAGAGTATTCATCAAGATATTATTCAAGCAAGGCGTTCCAGCTTTTGATCGTTGTTCTTGTGCTTTCAACTCACGAAGATATTCAAGCCGAAGAAGGATCCTACCTCTGGGGAGTGAATCCAACGGTAGAGGAGTTTTTAGGGTTGAATCGTGTGTTCGTAAGTACACTTTTCATAGTTGTAGTCTCTACTTCTATGTAAATTCAAAGTTCTTCGAGGGAGTGAACCGAGAAGAGTTTTGGATATTTATTATTTCGATTTTACTGTGTAAACTTCATTATTATAGTGAAGTCTGTTTTTGGCCGTGAGGCTCTCGCGAGTTTAGAAACCCTAGACTCGTGAAAATTAATTCTTTGTGTCTGCGTTTATTTCCGTTGCATGTTAAACTTCGTGTTAAACTTTGTCTAACATTCTGTTTAACATTACTTTGTTAGTCAGGTATATTGAATTCTGCAGGGTTTAAAACTTTGACACCTCGATTTCAATAGTAAACTCGGGCACTAAATTCTTTCACCTATAATTAGAAATATTTATATTTTAGAATAGGCTTTAAATTAATTTTCTAAGAGTTTGAATTTGAAATTTAACAACTTATTCCTTCCAATCTTCCATTAATCCCAAACAAAAATGATACAATAATCAATTTGTAATGTAATAGGAGAAATTAATAGCGTATTAGCGAGTGAAATATATATTTAATGTATTTATTCAAAAAAAAAGCAAAAAATTGGAGGGTAAAAACAGAGCCCGAATCTAAGTTTTAATAATTGGAACTCCAAACTTTTACAACCTGAATTTGGAATTCTCACTTCTTCAAATTCTATAAATAGCAAATATATAAGAAAGATTACATCAATGCATACAAGTATTAGCAAAATGGGAGGAAAAAAAATCTTCAAGACAACCAAAGATTGTTCAATTCATTGAGCAGCTGCCACATACAAATGCAATGACTTAGTTTGTTGTCATATTGGTTGCTTATGTTGTAAAGTATTGACAAGGATACAACTTTTGTAAAGAATATGCATGCATTTTGTATGAATGAATATAAAGGACTCTAGCTTTCAAAGCTGAAGCAACAACCAATTTAATTTCATAAAATCACTTCAAATTTGGTAAACACTTCAACCGTGCATCATTAATGTGTTCAACAAAACTACTTGTTTATGGCAAAAACTTGCGTTAGGCAGGCCTAAACGGTTTAAACGGGTTTTATCCTACCCAAATGGGTTGATCCATCCCAAATAGGGTTTATTAATCCCCATTTAGGGTATATTATATGAATTTTGGCTTAGGTTAATGGATAAAATCCGCCTAACTCGTTTAGGCCTGTTCTAACCCAAGACCTTCCCCTTGTTTATATATTTTTTTACTCGTCTATCTTGTATGAGGGAGTAAAATAGTTAGGTCAAATTGGCTATACTATTCACATATTTTGTAATGATTGTTTATTATATACTCCCTCCGTCCCATTGCATTAGACACGGAGGGAGTGGCACATGAACCAAGACAAATAATAAATGAATGTTTAAAGATAGATTAACACAAAAAATATTAATAAAATAATCATTAATTACAATCTTAAAAAAATCACTGTTGGACATCATCGATGGTGAGAAGACGGCGGTGGGGGTGAGATGTGTGGGCGACGGTGGTGCTGGGATTCATACATACCATCCATGATTAGGAACAAGAATGGAAGAGTGAAGCAGGTGACCAGCCACACTATCATTGGAAACAATTCAAGAATCATCATCAAACTAAAATCAGAGCCACAGAAGGAGAAATAAGTAAATTTACCAGTCATGGCCAAGAAAAAACAGAGCCCAAAACATGGTTCTCCTGGGCAAGACAATAGAGATCCCAAAACGCTGGATCGGCAGCCGCTGGATCGGCGTTTGGGGAGCTGAAATTGGACCGCGGTGGTGGTGGTGAGATTTGTTGGCGACGGTGGTGTTGGGCGATTTGTGACGGTGGTTCAGAGGTGGTGGTTGTCTGCGGCGA
>JAPKLW010001943.1:61412-81129 GCA_026898455.1 Plectranthus barbatus | reverse complement strand
ACACAGTAGTGGCGAGAAGCGACGGCGGTGGTGAGAAGCGACGACGGCTGTGGTGAGAAGCGACGGGGGTGGTGAACGGTGGTGAGAGGTGGTGGTTTTGTATGGAGGAAGGAGATCGAGAGCAGATTGATTTTAGATAGGTGGGGATTTAGGGTTTCAAAGGGTAGGGTGGGAATTTGTAGAAAAAATTGGGGGTAGGATAGTAATTTTAGGTATAGTTAATTTTGATTAAGTTTTGTTAATTTTTTGCCAAATTAGGAAATGTGTCTAATAGATGGGACGGACCGAAAAGGAATACGTGTCTAATTCAATGGGACGGAGGGAGTAATAAATAATTATCTAATAAAATTATAACAAACATCACATAAATTTGACGATGCATCCATAATTCACTTGAGTTCAATATTAAAAATCACGAAAAATCTATTTTAAAAGGAGAAAGCATTTATATTTATCCCTAATTTTCATTAAGTTCTTAACTTTGTTCTGAACTTTTAATTATAACTATTTAGGGATAAATTTGGAAAAATGATATCATATTCTCATGGTATGTAATCATGAAACGTGGTTGAAAATTTTAAGAATTTAAGTTGTTTTTTGAGAGCTACAACTACAATAATGCCCAAAATTAAAATGTCTAATTCTTACACTCCATATTTTATTGATTTTCTCAATCAAACTTTGGACAATTCACAATCATAAAAAAGTTGTTTACAAGTGATTTTTTCCCAAAATTTCTAAACTTTAACGTCCTAGTTCAATTTCATATATGTGTTCTTATTTTAGGGTTTCACATTTTTCTTTTATCACGCTTTTAAAAAAATTGGGTATTAATTGTTTTGAAATTCTTTTAATGTAATAAATAGATGATAAATATCCTTTGAAGTTTTGAAGAATGCGCCTATTAATTTTATTAAATTTGAGTCTAAACTGAAAGTTCGCATAAAGGCCTAACTGAAATATATATTAACATGATAAGATTAAGAAACTCATAAACACAAGTGAGGTAAATGAAATTTGGAGACCCAATTGCAACATTATACAAAGTTGAAGGAGTCCTTCTAGAAAGTTCGACACCATTGCACAAATCACACAACGTTGAGATTTGAGGAAGAATTTCCCTAGTATACAAACATATGGAAACACATCAGTTTAGTACACCTGGGAATTCGTTATTCAGCAAGACTTGCATTTCGATTCACCAAAATTATTCAAAATTTGGTTCAAAACATAACAACCAAGGATCTGGTTATGCATCATCAAGTGCCAACACTCCAGGTAGTGGTTTGCCCTCGAGAAGTTCCAAGCTGGCACCCCCACCAGTTGAGATGTGGCTCATCTTCTCTGCCAAACCAACCTTCTCAACCGCTGCTACAGAGTCGCCTCCTCCGATTATTGTCGTCACACCCTTATCACTAAGTTCTGCCAGTTTCTTGGCAATAGCCTGAAAAAGAACCAAGTGCATTAGCTTATCAAGCTGAAATCTTGTGGAGCCACTAAGATAGATGTTGATTGCAACATCATGTACCTCTGTTCCAGCTGCAAACTTATCAAACTCAAACACACCCATAGGTCCGTTCCAGATTACGGTTTTGGTGCTGTCCAAAGCTTCCCCGAATGATTTGATACTATCTGGACCGATGTCTAAACCCATCCAGCCATCAGGAATTGATGATGCTGGAACAATCTAAATGAAAAATGATTTACCAGAAAATCTTAGAACCCTGTAACTTTGTTTCAACTTGCAAGATAATGGATGTCAAGGGATGCAATGCAACATTAGCTTTCATTATTTTCCATGGCGGTATATACCATACCAGAGAAACTGACTGAGCGATGAAGGAGCAGCCAAAAGTTAATAACCAAGTTTACCAAACATACCTTGCTGTTGGCATCAGCAGCAAACTTGTCAGCCACAACCACATCAGAAGGTAGCAAGAGGGAGACGCCCCTAGTTTTAGCTTTTTCAATGAGGGAAGTTGCAAGATCGAGTTTGTCCGCCTCCACAAGGGATGATCCTACAGCAAGTCCTTGGGCTTTGTAGAAGGTAAAGATCATTCCTCCACCAAGCAAAAGCAGGTCTACCTTCTCCAACAGGGACTCTATGACACCAATTTTACTGGATACCTTGGAGCCACCAACAATAGCAGCAAATGGCTTCTTGGGGTTCGCTACAGCACCCACTAAATAATCAAGCTCCTGAAAGGTACATCAAAGAATTTATGTTATATCTCAGAAAAACATGTTGGACCATATGAAAAGGTGTTAGTCTCAAAATTTACAATTGAGGAACAACCTATTTACAAACTGAAACAACTGAAGGGCATTTGCAAAATGAATATGAATTGAATAGGGTTATTTGTAGCAATTCAGAGGAACATTTGTATTTTCAAGTGTCACTGAGATTTTTCACAAGTTGAACCCAAGAATTGGTTTTATTTATTTACTCCAAACATGAAATCCAAATATAGCACGAATCACGGGCCTAGCAATAATAAGGTGGCAGAATGACTTGGCCCCAACCATAAGAAAATTTAGGCTAAACACATACATAAGAAACCTGATAGTGAACAACCACTTCATTCACAATAAGAGTGTTGGACTGAATGCTCTACCATAAAGAATATAAATAATAGTAACAAACAAAACATAAACATGTAGATCATGAAAGCAAACCTTCTGCATAAGGAATCCAGCAACCGCAGGCTTCAAGTACTTTGCTACCCCCTCAGTAGAAGCATGAGCTCTATGTGCTGTTCCAAAAGCATCGTTGACATATAAGTCCCCCAAAGATGCAAGCTTTTTCGCAAATTCGGGGTCATTCTTCTCCTCTTCCTTGTAGAATCTGACGTTCTCCAGGAGAACAACACCACCTTCAGGCAGGCCAGCCACCAACTTCTCAACTTCTTCGCCAATACAATCATTAGCCATTTTAACCTAAGCATATCATGAAAGTTAGAAAAAACAAACACAACTTTTTCGCATAAATTAAGAGACCCCAATCGCATACCTCAACTCCCAGAAGTTCAGAGAGTCTAGGAACAAGAGGCTTCAGACTATACTTCGGAGTGACACCCTTTGGACGCCCCTGAAACCCATATTTAACTTCATTCAGACAGCTAACAATAGAAGAATCTGTAAAAACTGCGATCTTAAAACTTCTAACAAGCTGGACAAATTGAGATTTTATATAAACCTAACTAAATCAATTTGCAACACAACTAGATAAAACATAAATAAGTAAGCAATGGCTTGAAAAATGGATCTGAGTTTAAGAAGTGGTTTGACAATAATCACTGAAAGACACTTCTGTAATCTTATAATTTCATATATTCACAAATAATGAGCATCCGAGTATAGATCACCCTGACAAAATAACAGTGGAAAATAATATTCAAACATATCGGGAAAAAAAAAAAAGCAATCAATCAAGAAGATGGATACAAAGAAACCGTTAATTTAATTCATAAAACTGAGATATCTACGCACGAGGTGACTGGAGAGGACGACTTTAGCGCCATGGCCGATCAAATACTTAATAGTTGGGACAGCGGCCCTGATCCTGGTGTCGTCAGTGATGTTGAGGTTGTCGTCCAACGGGACATTGAGATCCACTCTCACAAAAACACGCTTCCCCTTCAGATCCGCCTCCTTGAGGGACCCGACGCTCTTCTTGGTTGCCATTTCTCTTGAAAAATGGGAGGCAAAAACGCAAATCCTGATATAGAAGGAGGTAGATTGAATTGAATGGTATATAGGGATGGATAAAGGAAGATACTTTGTTGAACTTCTAGAATGTGCAAGTGAAGCGAGTGTTGTAGTTGGATTGGTCCGGACCGGGTTTTGCTCAGCCACGATTGTTTGGTTCGGTTTTTAAATGGTGAAATGAAAAAATGTACTGAATTTGAAATTTTGTAAAATGGAAACTAAATCAAAATATTATTTGAATTTTAGGTTATTTAGGTTTTTGATGTAATCTTCAACTAGTATTTCAACCGTGCATTGCACGAAAGTACGCATGTGCATTGTGGTGTGTACTTGTATCTTTTCATTCAAGTTTAAATTCTAGATTTCAATAATCTTATTATTCTATATTTTATTGCACAAACACGTGACAAAAATAAAAGACAAAAATATCTATTATATTACAAATTATTCAGATTTTCTCAAATATATTACAAACTTTACATATTATCAAAATATATTTATTTATATTTAAAATTTTAAATATTTAAATATTATACTTAAAAACATTTAAATAAAAATACTTGAAATTTTTTATAAGAAAATGCAAAATATTTATTTTAATTTTCCTTCCTATTACTTTTGCTCTGGTCTCTCACTTCGCCGAATAAAAAAATTAAAAAATTAATAATAATAATTTTTAATTCGTCAAAGCATGGAGTGATAGTAAAAGAATAAAAAAATACTAAATTATTGTCAAGAAATTTTATTTATTTATTTTTTTAGTATAATATATATTAATTTAAGTATTTAAAATAAAAATAAACATGTTTTCATCTTAAATTAATAACAAACCTAATTTTTTAGCATGTAATATGTTAGAGTAGTCTCAATATAACTCGAAGAGTTGTTCAAGTTGGTTAGATATTGAAAAGATATGGTGTATATCTTGTTTTCTTGTTGAACAAGATTTATCCTAATCTGTATTAGATTTGGATATGAATAAATCTATTTTAGATAGATTTAGGTTTAGATATATCTTACCATAGCTAGGTTTTATATTCCTTATGTATCTAGGAATATCTCCATATATACCCCTGCTCCCTACCAATTGTAATTGTCATACTTTGTATTTTCTTCACCATAATAATATCATCACCGAGGAGGCTTGAAGAGTGGACGTAGAGCATAGCTAGAACCACTATAATTCTTTGTGTCATTTATTTTTTTGTTAGTTATTTGTGTCTGCAATCGCTTCAATTGACAACAAATTGGTGCGGAGAACGTGGATAGAGAAGGATTGTGATGGATTCAGCCAAGTTCGAGGTGGAGCGTTTCACGGGATCGAATAATTTCAGTTTGTGGAAGTTGAAGATAGCAAGACTTGGATGGTGCCTTGAAGGGAGAGGTTGGGATACCTGACTAGATGACGAAGCAACAGAAGAGAGATACACTAGCGAAGGCGCATAGTGTGCTGATTCTGAGTCTGACACGGTATTGAGGAAGGTGTCGAAGGATAAAATGGAAGTGAAAGTATGGACCAAACTAGAATTCTTATATATGAAGAAGTCCCTGGCGAATCAGCTCTATGTTAAACAATCGTTGTATTCGTTTAAGATGCAAGAGGGAAGACCGACCAACGAGCAGCTCGATGAGTTCAATAAGTTGATCCTTGATCTGGAAAATATCGATGTGGCGATAGGCGATGAGGATCAGGCGTTGATGCTGTTGAGTGCGCTGCCAAAGAGTTATTCGAATTTCAAGGAAACCTTAATGTATGAAAGAGAGTCATTGACCATGGATGATGTTGAGTCTGCTCTAAGTTCGAAGGAGTTAAATGAGAAGAACGAGTAGCGAGATAACTTTCATGGAGAAGGCTTGGTGGCTAGAGTGGCTCGAGGAAGACCGGAGATGAGGAATTTCAACAGGGAAAATTCAAGGTCGAGGTCGAGGCCAAAGCCAGGATCACAGCCAAAGGTCAAGTGCTTTCTCTGCCAAAAGAAGGGACATATCAAAAGAGATTGTCCAGAAAGGCAGACGAAGCAGGAGTAGAAGCAACAGGCGGATGTAGCTGTTGCTGAGCAGGAATATGACTCTAGAGAGGCATTGGTAATTTTGAATGAGCGCTCGGAGAGGGAATGTATATTGAATTCAGGTTGTAAATTCCACATGACACCTAATAAGTCATGGCTTGAAGGGTTCGAGGAGCAGGAGAACTCGAGTGTTCTTCTGGGCAACAATAAACCATGCAAGGTGGTTGGAATGGGTTCGGTGAGGATTAAGATGCACGATGATACAGAAAGAATATTTCGAGGTGTAAGGTATGTTCTGGAGCTTAAGAGAAATTTTATCTCCTTGGGGATGCTCGACGAACTGGGTTACACGATCAAGGTGGAAGCTGGGACTTTGAAGGTGTGCAAAGGATCCTTGGTCTTGATGAAAGGAGCTCAAAGAAATGGAATATACACTCTGATGGGGAGCACGATGATCAGGGTGACTTTGATAGTGACGGTTGATAAGTTAGTACTGTGGCACAGGCGACTCGGTCACGTTAGTGAGAGGGGGCTATCGGAGTTATCGAAGCAAGATTTGTAGCTCGAGGATAATATCAGAGAGCTAGATTTCTATGAGAATTGCATCTATGGGAAATCTCACCAGGTAAAGTTCGGAGTAGGTCGACAGAGAGCTCGAGGAACTCTGGGCTACATCCACTCAGATCTATGGGGACCTTCAAGGGTCAGTTCGAATGGAGGAGCAAAGTACTTCATGAGCCTCATAGATGATCACTCAAGGAAGGTGTGGGTCTACATCTTGAAGAGTAAGAGTGATGCTTTAGAGACCTTCAAGAAGTGGAGAGTTATGATCGAAAATCAGACCGGGAGGAAGGTGACGAGGCTCTGAACTGACAATGACCTTAAGTATTGCTCGAAGGAGTTCGAGAGGTACTGTTCAAAGCACGGTATTGTGTGGCAAAAGACAGTGGCAGGAACACCTCAGTAGAACGAATTGGCGGAGAGGTATAATCGGACGTTGCTGGAAAGAACGAGGTGCATGTTGTTTAGCAACCTTAGAGCTTTTGGTTGCGTAGTTTATGCGAACATCAAAGAAGATAAGCTTAGGAGGAGGGCATTGAAATGCATATTCATTGGGTACCCTGAAGGAGTGAAAGGGTACAAGTTATGGTGTCTCGAACCGGATATAAGAAAGTGCATCATTAGTAGGGATGTGGTGTTCAAGGAGGAGCTGGTAGGAGATCTGGATAAAGGGGCTGAGAAACGGGAAAATATTATTGAGAAACAAGGTGGTGCTTCGGAGGAATAGTCTGACAAGGTCGAAGGAAATAGATCAGTTGCTGAGATTGAGGTGGAGCCGACCAATGGGTCGAAGAGTGCACCTCAGGTGGATGGCGAGATCGAGTTGGTTCGAGGGTCAGGTGATACGATCCTCGCTCGGGAAGGTTTAGATCGCAGCCCAGGAACTCGGACGAACGAACTCAAACACAATACAGAAGCAAACTGAACACTGAAGATGGAAGGATCCAACACCTTTGGATTCGAAAACCTTCAAGTACCGTAGTCCAGAATAAATTCTCCTACGACCCAAGAAGCGAATTGACCCAACAATGAAGGATATATGTGAAGACACCACCAATGGATATAACTGTCCGATTGATTAGTCGAAATCGAAATCCTAATGATGAATAGGAAATTCAAAATTTTGAGCTTTCAGAATTGAAGGAGAAAACCTCACAAATTTTATTAAACTGAAAACTGAATGAAAATTGTTCCATACAAGGCCTATATATAGGCAACTCAAACTCTAAACTAATAAGGAAATTAATTTTGAAAATTAAAGGAATAAATTCGAAATTTAATTAAAACAAGGCCTAAACATGTTGGCCCAAAATAACTAAATAAATTAAACTAAGCCCAATCATTACACATAATTAAATTAATTACTTTTGGGTCTTCGTTTAATTCTTCCAACACCATAGAATCCTTGAAATTATTTGTAGCCCAAATGCCTTTAACCAACAAACTCAATCCAACCCTCAAAGTCCTTGCTCGAGCTCTAGTCATTGGCCCACTCGAAATGTAGACTGGATCATCTCTCACAGCTGCTACTTGGGCTCCATCATTCCCCTCCTCTTCAAGAGGATTTGTCCTAAAATCCAAGCTGTCTCCTACATTAAAAGGACTTAAATCAGCAATATTAAATGTAGCACTAACATCATACTCTCCTGGTAAGTCCAATTTGTATGCATTATCATTCACTTTCTCCAACACTTGGAAAGGACCATCTCCACGAGGTAACAACTTCGACCTTCGCTGCAAAAGGAAACCTCTCCTTTCTCATATGCAGCCAAACCCAATCTCCAGGCTCAAACAACATCTTCTTGCTCCCTTTATTCGCCTACTTGACATACTGCTCAGTATGGTGCTCAATGTTCTGCCTAGCCTTCTCATGAATCTGCTTCACAAAATCAGCTCGTTTCTGCCCATCAAGGTTAGTAAACTCTTATGCAGGTAAAGGAGATAAATCCAAAGGAGTAAAAGGATTAAAACCATACACAATCTCAAAAGGAGAAAACTGAGTAGCAGAATGAACTGAACGATTATAAGCAAACTCAATATGAGGCAAACATTCTTCCCAATTCTTAATATTTTTCTTAAGTACAACTCTCAACAATGTAGATAAAGTCCTATTAACTACTTCAGTTTGACCATCAGTTTGTGGATGACAATTAGTAGAAAACAACAACTTAGTCCCTAACTTACACCACAAAGTCTTCCATAAGTAACTCAAGAACTTAGAATCTCTATCAGAAACAATTGTCCTAGTTATACCATGCAATCTAACAACTTCCCTAAAGAACAAAACAACATGTGATGCATCATCAGACTTATGACAATGAATAAAATGAGCCATCTTAGAAAACCTATCAACAACCACAAATATAGAATCACTACCACGCCCAGTACGTGGCAAACCTAGCACAAAATCCATAGAAATATCAACCCAAGGTGCAGTAGGGATAGGTAAAGGGGTATACAATCCATGAGAACTAGACCTAGACTTAGCCTATTTACAAGTAATGCATCTACCACAGACCCTCTCAACATCACGTTTCACGCGATGCCAAAAGAAATGCTCATGCAACACAGCCAAAGTCTTAGCAATACCAAAGTGACCCATCAAACCACCTCCATGAGACTCTAACAACAATAATTCTCATAGAGAACACCTAGGAATGCACAACTTATTTCTCCTAAACAAAAAACCATCATGCCGAAAATACTCACCACTAGCAGATGTCTCACATGCAACATAAATATCACCAAAATCCTCATCAAATGCATACAGACTCTTAATGCACTCAAACCCAAGCAACTTAGCATCTAAAGTAGAGATTAAGACATACCTCCAAGACAATGCATCAACCACCACGTTTTCCTTACCTTGCTTGTACTTGATGACGTAAGAAAAAGTCTCTACAAACTCCATCCATCTTGCATGCCTCTTGTTCAGCTTGTGTTGCCCTTTCAGATGCTTCAGCGACTCATGATCGGTGTGAATGATGAACTCCTTAGCCCACAAATAATGCTGCCACGTTTTTAAGGCTCTCACCAAGGCGTACAACTCCTTATCATAAGTAGGATAGTTCAACGTTGCTCCATTCAGCTTCTCGCTGAAGTATGCCACGGGCCTCTTCTCCTGCATCAAAACTGCACCAATACCAACACTAGAAGTATCACATTCAATCTCAAATGTCTTAGAAAAATTAGGAAGAGATAATACCGGGGCATGTGTCAACTTGTACTTCAACAACTCAAAAGCCTTCTCTTGCTCTTCTCCCCATCTGAACTCCACAGTCTTCTTAATCACTTAGTTAATGGGGCTGCAATGCTGCTGAAATGGGGTACAAAATGCCAATAAAAGCTGGCAAGTCCGTGAAAACTGCGAACATCGCCAACATTCTTAGGCTGCGGCCACTCCTTGATAGCTCGAATCTTCTCTTCTTCCACCTGCACTCCATCTGCACTAACAACAAAGCCATGAAATGCCAACTTATCCGTGCAAAAGATGCACTTCTTCATGTTAGCAAATAGTCTCTCCCT
The DNA here is from genome assembly GCA_026898455.1 of Plectranthus barbatus. NCBI lineage: Eukaryota > Viridiplantae > Streptophyta > Magnoliopsida > Lamiales > Lamiaceae > Plectranthus > Plectranthus barbatus. The sequence goes on along the minus strand of JAPKLW010001943.1, from coordinate 71,326 downwards.
GCGAAGTACATCTAAAACAGACTTCAGATGTTCAAAGTGGTCATCATAACTCCTACTATAAATCAGAATGTCATCAAAATAAACCACTACAAATCTGCCAACAAAAGCTCTCAAAACATGGTTCATAAGACACATAAAAGTTCTAGGAGCATTGGTTAAACCAAAAGGCATGACTAACCACTCATACAACCCAAGCTTAGTTTTAAAAGCAGTTTTCCACTCATCTCCCTCCTTAATCCTAATCTGATGATAACCACTTCGCAGATCTATCTTAGAAAACACACAAACACAATGCAACTCATCTAACATGTCATATAAATGAGGGATAGGATGGTGATACTTAACCGTAATGTTGTTGATAGCTCTGCAGTTGCAGCACATCCTCATGGTTGAGTCCTTCTTGGGCACAAGCAAAACTGGAACTGCACAAGGACTCAAACTCTCCCTCACGTGACCTTTGGTCAGCAACTCTCCAATCTGTCTCTCTAGCTCCTTCGTCTCCTCCGGGCTGGTTCGGTAAGCTGGTCTATTTGGAAGGGTAGCTCTAGGCACGAAATCTATCTGATGCTCAATCCCACAAATAGGTGGCAGCCCGACTGGGGTATCATCTGGAAAACATCATCAAAATCCTGCAAAAGAGATGAAATATAAGGGGGGTAGAGAATCAGGAATGTTAGTTAAAACCATGTTCTCCTTGTAGATCAACAACACCAATGGTTTCTCCTCCTGAATTGCCCACTTCGAATCCCCAACCCTAGCTAGAAATGACTGCTGCACCACCCCTTTCTCCTTATTGCTTCGTGGTTGCATCTCATCACCCAAATCCTTCTGCAACTGGACTTGATCCTCATAGACTTGTTTAGGGGTCAGAGGGACAAGTGAGATCTTTTTCTGCCGGAACTCGAAGGAATACTTGTTCGTGAAGCCATCATGCTTCACTCGCCTGTCAAACTGCCACGGACGCCCCAAAAGTATATGACTCGCCTGCATATGAATCACATCACACAACACCTCATCCTCATATTTCCCTATGCAAAACGGCACCTTGACTTGCTTCACTACTTTGATGACGCCACTATCATTCAGCCACTGCAGCTTGTATGGTCTAGGGTGCTTCATCACCTGTAACCCTAACTTTGTCACTATCGGCTGACTTGCCACGTTGGTGCAACTGCCTCCATCTATAATCATGCTGCAGACCTTATCGTTGATATGACAACGTGTATGGAAAATGTTCTCCTCTGCTCTACATCTCCAGCTGCAGGCTGTGCATTCAAAGCCCTTCTCATCACAAAATTCAGCGCTGCAGGCGCCTCAATCTCTTCTACATTTTCATCAGGATCATCCAAATTAGGCATCTCCAGATCAGTCTCCTCATCAGTCACAAATTTACCTTGAACTGCGGCATCTGATCTGGGCTTCACAAATAACTTCTTCTCCCCTCGAGGCTGCTCCTCCTCTTTATTCCAGGGAGCTCGTTTTGGTGTGGAACCACCGCCAATCTGGTATTCTCTCCAACCTGTAGGGTTCTACCTCGTATTACTGCCGCTGCCCCTCCTCTTGAGCTGTCCCTCGATCTTGATGGCCATGTGGACCATGTCATCCAGCTCAACATAATGCTGCAACTCCACTGTATTCTGGATCTCTTAATTCAGACAAGCCAGAAACCTAGCCATTGTCGCCTCTCTATCCTCCATTACATTGACTCGGATCATAGCCACTTCCATCTCCTTATAGTACTCATCCACACTCCGGGTACCATGCCTCAAACCCTGTAGCTTGTTATACAACTCTCGGTAGTAATGATTCAGCACAAAGCGCCTCCTCGTAACAGCCTTCATCTCATCCCATGTCTCTATAGATCTCTCCCTATTCCTCCTCCGACTACTGACCAACTGATCCCACCACACAAGAGCATAATCAGAGAACTCTACTGCAGCCAGCTTTACTTTCTTCAACTCAGAGTAGTTGTGGCACTCGAACATCATCTCCACCTTTCTCTCCCATTCTAGATACAATTCGGGGTCATTCTTTCCCTGAAAGGACGGGATGTTCATCTTGATTGTCCCAGATTGTTGTCATAAGACTCCTCCTCATAGTCATCGACGTCTTTCTCATCATGAGGACTCCGTCTCCCATTGGAGCCTCGGTCTCCTCGACCGCCAAGTCCTTTCCCAGTACTTCTATGACTACCAGATGAGTCACGCCTAGTCCTTTCTGTTACCGAGATCTCGAGTTTATCCATTCGCTGATGCATGGCATTCATCTCACTTTTCAGTAGCCTTGTCAATTCTAATTTCATGGCCTCCATCATGTACTTCATTTGACCACCACCAATAGTCTCATCTCCTTTCATATCCTCAGAACTATTACTTTTAGACATACTTGCAAGAAAGGTTAGATAAAGATAAAAAGAAAGACCTCACCACCTCATTGACACTCGTGTATCACTCAGTTATGTCAAAACACTCACACTCATGTATCTCTTAGTATATAATGGCTTTTTCAATCCCTCTAATGCTTTCACACCCTCTTGCCTTTTACTACTCTTTTCTCCTTTCTGACAAACTCAAAAATTCTTATAAAATTCCAATGACGTCAATTCGACAAACTAACAGGACGGGAAGACTCTAGACAACCCTAGGAAGGTAAACGACCAAAAATGAACAAAAATTTTTTTCGGAAAAACTTTCGGAGGGCAATAACTACATGAAAACAAAGGAATTTGGCCAAAAAGCACCTTATGTCACAGCAATTCTATGAGTCTTGTAGAACTTGCCGAGACATTTCCGAAAAGCACAATTAAGCAAAAAAACGGACACCGGACACAAAAGTTACGATAAAAACTGAATTTACTGATGAAAAGGAAAAAAAGGCACTAGTAGAAATAAAGAAATAGGGATTTTTGATTTAATTTTACTCCCCTTCTTTTTTTATTTTCCCAACACTTTTTTTCAATTTTTTTTGACGAATATTTTTTTCTCTTCGAACTCTATCTTTTATTTTTTTGTTCGAATTTTCTTTTTTTTTTTAATTTCGTCCCTTTTTTTAATTTTTTTATAAAGTAGTTACAAAATTGTTTGGTAATTCAATCAAGAAGGAAATAATATGGCTACCAAGGAAGGAAGGTATGAATAAGGTAAAAAGGTATAAGGAAAGATTTGACTTAATCTAATATGGTAAGAAGGATAATTCAAATATTGACACACAAGGAAACTCACAATTTTGAAACCCTAACCACCAAAATTTCTAATCAAGCAGGTCACAAGACAAGGAGAGACACGAAGAAATACGAATTACCAACGACAGAAAACAAGACACGACAAAACAAGACTCAATTTTTTTGACAAAATGACACGAAAACTTGAAGAAAAGGAAGAGAAAGGGTACAACCTGGATATTGATACCAAAATGATACGATCCTCGCCGGGAAGGTTTAGATCGCAGGCTAGGAACTCGGACGAACGAACTCAGACACGATGCAGAAGCAAACTGAACACTGAAGATGGAAGGATCCAACACCTTTGGATTTGAAAACCTTCAAGTACCGTAGTCCAGAATAAATTCTCCTACGATCCAAGAAGCGAATTGACCCAACAACGAAGGATATATGTGAAGACCCCACCAATGGATATGACTGTCCGATTGATTAGTCGAAATCGAAATCCTAAGGATGAATAGGAAATTCAAAATTTTGAGCTTTTAGAATTGAAGGAGAGAACCTCACAAATTTTATTAAACTGAAAACTGAATGAAAATTGTTCCATACAAGGCCTATATATAGGCAACTCAAACTCTAAACTAATAAGGAAATTAATTTCGAAAATTAAAGGAATAAATTTGAAATTTAATTAAAACAAGGCCTAAACATGATGGGTTTTGTATACTGAAAGCATTTATTATAATGAGTATACAACAGTTTATTTCTCCTATCTGTTAACAATCGTACATGTATGAACAATGGTATACTCTTGTCTCACCGATAGGGACAATCATACGGCGTGTTGTAGATCGCAGAAGACAGTATGATCACTTGACCTAGTGAGACATAAACCTGATCACAGCCGAGACAGCGTATGAGGATACGTCTGTCCGGATGGCTGCGGCATTGTCGGAATAAGTAGTCTGTCTTGGTTACTTGACATGCTGGTACGCAGAGGTGGCGTATTGATGGACCGCAGTGAGATATATTTGTCTGTCTGACATCAGCGAATACAAGATCTCGTTATGTTGATTGAGTCCAAACCCTAACGAAGGTTCAGGGGTTTGCACGGGTTGACTGTTGCTTTGACTTGCCATGGTGGAGAGCCTAAGTAACGTGCTCGTATATCCGCATCTTGGGTAACAACAGTTCGTGTAGTACCGCTTGAGACTGGATTTAGGTAACCATATCCGAGTAATAGGATGAGGACATTCCCTGAGGAGCTCAATGACATTCATCGTGCCAAAGTCCTGCATGCTGATTAAGTTCAGGCACGAGTGATAAGGATTGAGTGGTACTACTCAGGAATTATAAAGATATTAATTAATTGTAGTTAGAGCTTGAGAGGCTCCGATTAATTAATGGATGTCCGGTAACCTTAAATATGAGGATTCTCAATTAATGCAGCCTGTTCTCATAACGTGGTAATAAAGGGGTAGGTCAGTATTAATTCTGTGGTGAAAAAGAAGTAATATTAATTAATTAATTGTGTCATGAGTTGTGGACATGTGAATTAATTAATTTATAGGCCCACTTTATTATTTGCATTAGGTCCCAGGTCTGGCTCAAGGAAAGTGTGCTGAATTGAGCCCAGGAGCCCACTAGGGTTTACAACCCTAGGTCTATAAATAGACAGCTCTCTCTCATAAGTTGTAACACAGTTGAAAAACCCTGAACCTAGAGAGAGAGAGAGAGGCGCCGATTTCTAGAGAGAAAATGAGGAGAATTTTCGAATTCTGGTCCTGCTCAAAGCACAGATCTGTGGAATCCTCACCAGTAGCAGATCTGAACGCACGGGGAAACAGATCTGAAGATCTAATCTGGAGAACAACAGATTTCTCTTCTCTTTCTTTTGATTTTGATTTTATTCTAGAAATTAGATTTCTAATTTTTGTTTTCGCAGATTAAATCGAAATTGCGTGGTTGAATTAAAGTGGAAGTTCAAACGCAAAAGATCGGTACAGAGACTACGGAGTTACAGTAAATTCCTAAATCCAAAAATCTGAGTATTAAATTCATAGGAGCATTCTAGGGTTTATTGTATATTTAATTGTGCACAATATCCATAAATCGATCCGGTTCAAATTGGTTTTGGTGATTCGGTTCACGGGAAAACCCTACAAAACATGTTGGCCTAAAATAACTAAATAAATTAAACTAAACCCAATCATTACACATAATTAAATTAATAACTTTTGGGCCTTCGTTTAATTCTTCCAACACCATAGAATCATTGGAATTATTTGCAGCCCAAATGCCTTTAACCAACAAACTCAATCCAGCCCTCAAAGTCCTTGCTCAAGCTTTAGTCATTGGCCCACCCGGAATGTAGACTGGATCGTCTCTCACAGCTGCTACTTGGGCTCCATCATCAGGTGTGCTTCAAGATTATAATCTCACGAGAGATAGGGAACGAAGACAGATAAGACCTCCCACTCGTTTTGGATATGCTGATGTGGTAGCATATGTCTTCTATATGGCGGAAGAGGTAGAGCTGGATTAGAACTGAGCCGAAGAGCTATACCGAGGCCATAAATTGTAAGGAGAGGCTCAAGTGGCTCGATGCCACGAACGAGAAGATGGACTCCTTGAAGAATAATAGCACCTGGGAGTTGGTGGATAAGTTGGGGGAGAAGCAATCGATAGTTAGCTGTAAGTGGATCTTTAAGAAGAAACATGAGGTTTCTGGGGTTAGATTCAAGGCTAGACTAGTTTGCTCGAGGCTTCACGCAATAGGAAGGTTTAGATAATGGCGAGGTGTTAGCCCCAGTGGTGAAACAAAGGTCTATAAGGCTAATATTGCCGTTAGTTGCTTGGTACGACATGAAGTTGGAGCAACTGGATGTGAAGACCGTATTTCTGTACGAAGAGTTGGAGGAAAAGATCCTTATGACGCAACCCGAGGGCTTCAATGAAGCTGGTAATAGGGAGAAGGTGTGTCTTCTCAAGAAGTCATTGTATGGATTGAAGCAGTCTCCAAGCCAGTGGAATAGGCGGTTCGACAAGTTTATGGTTCAGCGGGACTTTGTTTGATGCAAACACGACCCATGTTTATATTTTTGAGGTGAAGATATGAAGACTCGAATTTATCTAATGTTGTATGTAGATGATATGCTGATAGCGAGTCGAGATAAGCAAGGGATAGCCGAACTAAAGGAAGCTCTGAGTCAGGAGTTCGAGATGAAGGATCTCGGTTGTGCTTGAAGGATCTTGGGTATAGAAATAGTTCGAGACAGGGCTGGAAGAAGACTCACATTATCTCAAGAGGGATACTTGATGAAAGTTCTTGAGAAGCATGAAATGAAGGATGTAAAACATGTGCTCACTCCATTAGCAGCTCATTTCAAGTTGAGTGCTGCTGGGAAACTCGACGAGGAGGAATGGGAGCTTATGAGAGGTGTTCCTTATGCGAGCATTGTTGGTTCGTTGATGTATGCTATGGTCTGTATGAGATCGGATCTTGCTTATGCTCTCAACATGGTTAGTAGGTTCATGGCCGAACCTAGGAAAGAGCATTGGGCAGCTCTGAAGTGGGTCCTCAGGTATGTTCGAGGGACAGTTGGAAAGGGTCTAGTCTTCGAGGATGATGGTTCGAGCTTGAGGCTCCCAGTCGAAGGGTTTGTGAACTCGGATTATGCATGATGTATAGATACGAGGAAGTCATTGATGGGTTTGTGTTCACATCATATGGAACGACGATTAGTTGGAGAGCAAGTCTGCAGAGGGTAGTCGCCTTATCTTCGACGGAGGCGGAGTACATTGCCTTGACCGAAGCAATTAATGAAGGTCTGTGGTTGCTCGGATTCATGATGAATTGGGGATTAATCAAGGAAAGATGAAGGTTTCTTGTGATAATCAAGGTGCTTTGCAGTTGGCAAAGAATGATGTTCATCATGAGAAAACTAAGCACATCGATGTGAAGTTCCATTTTATAAGAGATGTGGTTGCAATCGGAGAGGTCGAGTTGCAATCTCAATACTCTCGATAATCCTGCGGATATGATTACAAAGCCAGTTCCAAGTACTAAGTTTGAGTACTGTATGGAACTGATCAAACTGTTGAAGTTGAACTAAAGAAGAGGTGCCAAGCTGAGGTGATATAGAGCCTAAGGTGGAGAATTGTTGGAGTAGTCTCAATATAACTCGAGGAGTTTAGTAATATTTATTGTATAAAAGATGGTATATATATAATACTATTATTGAACATTTACGAAAATATGCTAAACAAAACACAAAAATATGGAAACACTTATTGGCATAGAGAAAATATGATTGATGCAACCAAATAAAGAAAAAATTAAGTGAATTTAGATAGTAGAAATGATCTATGCGAGATTTTGATGAAAAAGAGTATTTTCTTAATAATTAATGAAGATAATTACTTACTATTATCGAATAAGAAAATTAAAAAAATAATGTGGGATATTTGTTGGGTAAAATTGATCATAATAATTAGTATTGATTAATAAATACTTAATTAAATTAAAAAAATAAATATATAGATAATAATATTAATATAAATGTTCAAGTAGATTTAATATTAATGTAGTTTTTTTAATTTTGAATTTAGTGGAAAAAACGAGTATAAATTTATTTGAAAAATAGAAAAATATATGGAGATGTAGGAAAATATTTATGGATAATTAATATATAAAAAATAGATAAAATATATGGATATATTGAAAAATAAATGAAATAAAATAACAATTAATTGTTCCCGCCTATTTTTAAAATTAACTACTTCTTTGCTTTAGTATATATATAGATAGATATAGATTCTCTCCTCTCGCAGGGGACTATATATATATAGATAGATATAGATTCTCTCCTCTCGTAGGGGACTCCATAGTTATCCTCCTATTCAACTACTTTGACCATTTCCGAACTCCTCAGTATTTTCGGAGCGTTTTACTAATTTATATTTAAAATAATAATAATCACAATAAATTTTCAAAATCTGTGAATTTTTGTACATATTTAATAAATATCTAAACATAAAAATTAAAAAAAAATTATGAAAATAATATCATCAATTCTGTATTTGAAAACGAAATGAAATTAAGATTAGATTATTAGTAATATAATTAAAAATAAATAAAATATATCTATATAATTCATTTTTTCAATTATTTTTAATGAGAAATTAAACCGGTTGAAAAAAAATTCAATTCTAGTCAATTATTTATTTATTTCTTGCTAAACCCTAATCTTATCTCCATCAGAAAAAAAAAATAAAAAAATTGACAACTACACGAGCTTATCTTATGTATTTTAATACACTTCAAATTTATGACATTCTCGAAAGGAAATTATCAAGAAACAGAAATATGTATGCATATGGTATGGAATATGCATAAGGATATTTTGATATTTGATAAAAATAAATTGAATTCTTTACAATTATAAAATCAATCAGACTCTCAACAATTAAAATTGGTTTCATAGACTCTTTTAATAGATTATATTTAATTTGTGTATATACATTTTTTTGAAATTGCAATTTTATTTTCTCAAGCATGCAAATGGGATGAAGTTTAAAGTTTCCCCACTTCACATTTTTGTTTCATAAAAGCTGCTTTGATTTTTAACTCGAGTTAAAGTTTCTTTTTTTATCATATTTTTGTATGAGGAAAAGTGTGTGGTAATTAGGGGTGAAAATTCGTGCGGATCGAATCCTTATCGTGTCAATCCGTTATCGATCCTATTCGTTAAGGTCAAATCCGTATCCGATCCATTAAGAAAAATCAAAATCCGTATCCATATCCGATCCATTAAGCTCAAATCTGTATCCGCACGAATCCCATCCGTATCCGTTAAGGATCCAATAAGTATCCAATCCGAATGATCCATTATGTATCCAATCCGATAAAGATCCGATAAGAATTCAAATCGGATTAATTCAATAAGAATCCGTTTCAATAAACACAGTTATAATCCAATAAAAATTTGATAAGATAATACAAAATATTCATATTTGATTGTTCAAATAATGTGTTTGATAAATAAATAAAGCTGCAACTTTATTTGAAACTAAAATCCTCAATCAAATATCCGAATATACATAGATAAATCTTAAATTCCAATCCTAGTGGTCGAACATGCTCATTTCTAAATACTGATCAATCTTTCACCTTAGTCGTCAATACTCCACTTATAATTTTGAGGGAGAAAAATATTAATTAAAACTTTAATATTTATAACAAATAAAATAAATTATAATAAATACTTTTAATCTATCATGGTGAATTGAAAGAGTTGAGACAATTAATGAGAATCTACAATACTTTCATCAATATTAAAATTTAAGATCTCACTTTTTAGTTAATCCGTTGTGATATAACTTAATTGAAAACTTGTTGGTCCCGGATTATCAAGGTATAACTTAGCAGCGGAAAATGTGAATAATCGTTTTCTTGCACTTGCTGGATAACCAACTGACTGGGACCTTGTCAGCTGGTAAGTCAACTTGCACTCTGCGTACTCAGCTGACTAGCGACTGGCTCGTCAGCTGGTAGCTCAAGTTAGAATATTTTTAAGCTTGTTTACACAGTTATATCAGTTTTCAGATATACACCAGCACTTGGGTGCTGGGTTTTAAATCAGTATGAAATGCAGAAAGCTGATAAAAGACAAAGGATTTATAGTGGTTCGATCAACTGATCTACGTCCACTCTCCAGTCGTAGCACTGGAAATTCACTATAGAGTAATCAGG
>JAPKLW010001943.1:28865-56412 GCA_026898455.1 Plectranthus barbatus | reverse complement strand
CTCCTCTCCTCTTCAGCAAGACGAGCTCTCTCTGCCTCAGCACGTGCTCGCGTACTTTCCCCCTCTTGGATCCGCGCCAAAAAGGAGGACACTCCAGCGGTTACAGACTCCATCTGTTGAGTCATTTCAGTTCGGAAGCTGGCGAAGTGCTGATCCATCCTGGCATCAATGAGTGCAAGAAGCTGCGCAGGAGGATGGATCTTGGAGATTGGCATTGCTGAGACTTCAATGGAAGAGGAGGGCACATCAGGTGCGGAGGGAGCCATTGCTGGTTCAGATACAGCTGATTCTTCCATTGAGGCTGGCTCCTCCGCTGGCACTGCAGCTGCTGCTGGTTCCTCTACTGGTACATCAGCTGCTGCTGACTCCTCTACTGGTACTTGGACTGCTGGTACCTCAGCTGATTCCACCACTGGCACTGCTGCTGGGGCTGGCTGGACTTGTTCAGAAACAACTGTTGGGGCTGTGAATTCCACCACTTGCCAGTCCATGGAATCAGGGACGAGATCACCCGAGACAATAGGAACAGGAGGGACGGCAAGGGTCAGCCACCAACCACGAGAGGGATCCTCCTCTACTAAGTGATCTACCAGCAGAGCGCAGGCAGCCATGTCGAACAATATAGCATGGTAGGGAGGGATCCTCGGGAGGGTAACCAGCACTTTGAGGCGACGGAGCGCGTACGTCAGCTGGTACCCCCGATTGGTGACTCGAAACTGGAGGAAAGGTAACTTGATCCTTTTCAGTGGCGGGAGGCCGGAGCTTCCAGTCAGCTGCCTATACTCAGCGATTTTCAGCAAGCGGCGCTTGATCCTCCTTGTAGACAGCTGCTGGGGGCAATCAGGATCAGTGCCCATGAAGGCATGAGCCCACTCCTCCTCCGCTCTCCAGTAGCCAAGACCCAGCCTGGCATAGAGGACCGCCCGCTTCTCCACTGTCAGCAGGCGCTCGCATCGATCAAAAATCCTCCACCTCCGGAACTCCAGACATAGTTCCGGATCCACCCTCCAGAGTCTTCGGTAGCTGGATATCATTTCGTCATTGACGGCATTCTCCACCTCCGCCGTGATGTTTTCAGCATACTCGTAGAGAGTGGAATTGAAATACTCCATCGGCTGCAAGGGCAGACACCAGTCAGAGATCCTCGAAGCGTATACCGACTGGTGGGGGAGTCCGCTGAAGGGGATGATGTTGAATGCTGAAGGCTCAGGCACTCGTGAATTTAGAAATGCCATTGCCCCGCGGTGCTCCCACCGATGTACCCCTGTCACTCGCGACTGGAAGGTATCCTCATCAATCAGTTGATGCTCTTGGATGCAGAGCATGTAAGGCCGCCTTTCAGTACGTGCACGCCTAGCTGGTGATGTAGAGGATGCTGCTGGTCGCCCGGAAGTTGATGTCGAGGCATCTGTAGATCGGGGGCGACTGGCAGGACGACGAGCCTTATCATCAAGGTCTGGGAACAGATCCCTTGGCTCCATCCTCTGCACCATGGAGTAATGTATCACCTCCTCAGCTGCCGCCTGCTCCGGCTCCTCAGCCCTTGGCTCCTCTGCATCCTCGGATTCAGAACTGACATCCGAGAAGCTCGCCAGTTTTACCGGGGTGGTCGCCCGCACTTCTTCTCCTCCACTGGCACCCCCGTGCGCGGCCAGTGGGTCTTCTTCACCTCCACCACCCCCTTGCGCGGGTGGAGGGACTTCAGCGACCTCCTCCTCCTGGTACTTATCCACAAGGGATAGTACATCCTCTTCAGCACCCATGACCATCAGGGGCGTGAATGATTCGTCTGAGAGGATCTGGCCTGGAGCTGGTGCTGGTGGCCTTGCACTTGTAGTTGGGGCAACTTCCCATTTGCCTTTAGCCACCTGGTGCACCTGCTCCGCCAGTTGCGCCTGACGTCTGGCTTCATGCTCAGCCTGCACCTTTGCAAAGGCTTCATCGCGGGCTGCCAGCTCAGCCTCTCTTCTTCGCTGGTCGGCCAAGGCCTTCAACCTTGCCTGGGCCTGTTTCTTCCTTACTATGGAGGCTTGTTGCTTCTTCTTTGCTTGCTCCACCAGCTTCTGAGCTCTGGTCTGAACCCTCTTCCTCTTCCGGGTCATCTTTTCGATAGTCTCCTCCTTAGTCAGTCCAAGGATGGACTTCTTGACTGGGATGGAGATCTTCCCAGACTCAGGGTCATATGCAACAACTGACGGTGGCTGCTGGTGCTGGGAAGTCTTAGGCTTCTTGTGGGATGGCTTCTTGGTGACTGTTACAAGTTGTACGTCCTGTGGGTGGATACCAGTCGCCTCAGCCACCGTGCCTTCCATTGAGACAAAGAGGGACTCGAGCTCGCGCTTTCTCTTCAGCTCAGCCCTAGCCTCATCAGTCAGTGGGAGAGCCACAGCTGGCACTTGCTCTCCCAGGTCTTCTGAGTCCTCCTCAGAAACGACCTCAGCAGGGTCCACTGCTGACTTCCCTTTCAGCCTGCGTGGCTTCTTGTAATCTGGGTGAGGCAGCTTCACCTTCGTGGCTGGTATGAAATCGGAACCAACCAGCTGGTCCCCCTGATCCACGCCATCACCCAATTCCATCTCCAGGATGTGGCTGATCCTCAGCCCGAAGGATACGGCGTGAGCAAACCTGCCGTCAGTCGGAACAGTGATGTTTCTGTCTACATTTTCCAGCAACCGGCCGAAGAAGAATTCAGCCCAGTTGCCCTCAACCCTGTCGACAAGCGCACACATCACTGAAAACTTGCGCAGGCTCAGCTCGGCGTACGATCCGACCTCACATTGCAGCATGCGCACCACAATGTCGCATACCATCTGCCAATATTCTTCCATTTCTGACTTCCTCATTCCAGTACGGAACTCAGTCACCTCCGCCTTCTTCCACTCCGCCCATCACCTCCTGAACTCGTCTGTATCATTCTGATAATACGAGGCTATCTCCATACCTTCATTCCTCATCCCGAACAGATCGGCGAGGTATTCGGCGGTGACGGTGATCAGGTGACCAAAAACGGAAGTTGTGAAAGACTTCCTGTCGTCAGCTATCACGGCCCGAGCGTAGAACTCGGCTACCATGTGTGGATGGAAAGTGTCGGGTGTCGCCGTCAAGTTCTGGCGGAGCTGCTCGTGGTCGACCATCTCCATCAGCTCCGGCCCATGATGCTTTAGGGCTAGCTTCGCGTTCAGAATCTTCTCCTTCTGAACCTGTGCAGTCCTAATCTGCGCGTTAGAGAGCTGTCGCCTGGTCGCCGGCCTGTTCAACTGAACCAATCGGGTGAACAGATATGTGTAATCGATATCTTCGATCTTCACTATGCCAGTATACGTAGGCATATGAGCTTCAGCGACTGGTAGGTCTGGTGAACCTGACGAGGATGATGTAGATGTAGATGGAGGGTTATCAGCTGGAGGTTTAGAAGATGATGCCATGACTTCAGAAAGATTCAAGGTTCAGAAAATTTCAAGGGAAGATGAGAGAATTTTGAAAGATATTAGGGTTCTGAAGGTAGGGAAACATAAAGGTTAACCCGAAGGAAGTGATCGGGTATTTATACTCGGGCCATGCAGGATTAAACGACCGAGATGAATTCTCAGCAAGTCAGAATCTACGGTCATCAGCAGGCCCGGTTTCCTGTGGTGACGTGCGCGGTCGTGCTGACGGGCGCCACGACGTGGAGCTGACGTGGCACGCAGCGATTGGTGGCAACCAAGCGTTGGACTGCGCAGACACTGTGCACATTAAATGTGGCATTAAATGCCGCATTAAATTCTGAGGACTGTACACGCTACTTGGATTTGAACGATCCCGCCTTTTCTGAGACAGCTGGCATGACTGGTCATCAGTAGCATATACCAGTCGCATACTTCCCCCTAACTGGTTGGCCTCTTTATCAGTTGGCAACTGATACTCATACTGGTGCTGGCTTACTTTTCGCCAGTCACGGAAATTCCATCAGTCATCTGCTGGCAACTTTGGAAGATAGTAAAAATTGAGAGCTTGGACTCAATTTTATTTCGCATAATCTTCTCTCCAAGAAATCCACTCCTCATCATCACTTGAAATTGGGAGCTGGGACCCAATTTCGCTTCAACTGATGGTTTGTGCTGGCAACTTCGGAATGAGAGCTGGGACTCATTTCCTTCGACAATTAAAGGATAAGTTCCGCCAGTAGGAACCATCAGTGAGCTTGAGATACCATTTCAATAAAAACAACTAAGAGCTTGGACTTAGTCGTAATCAGCGTCCTTCAGAAGATCAAGAACAGAATGAGAGCTGGGACTCATTCTTCCTCATCATTGGGGCTCACATCAATCTCCATAAGACCGAGTTTGATGCACAACTCCTTGAATCTTGCTTCTGGAAGGGGTTTGGTGAAGATGTCAGCCAGTTGATCTTCAGTTCTGATGTAGTCCACGCTGACATCCTTCTTCTCGACATGATCACGTATGAAGTGATGTCGAATGTCTATGTGCTTGGTTCTAGAATGGTGAACCGGATTCTTCGTGATGCACATAGCACTGTTGTTGTCGCAATAGATGGGAACACAGCCAGTGTCCACTTCATAATCCTCCAGTTGTTGCTTGATCCAGATAACTTGAGCACAGCAACTGGCAGCGGCAACATACTCAGCCTCAGTGGTAGAAGTAGCAACTGAGTGCTGCTTCTTGCTAAACCAGCTGATTAACTTGTGTCCTAGAAACTGACACGTACCACTGGTACTCTTTCGGTCAATACGGCATCCAGCGAAGTCTGAATCTGAATATCCAATGAGTGTAAGCTCATCATTTCTGGGATACCATATTCCAAGAGATTCAGTCCCTTTCAGATATTTTACTATCCTCTTTGCAGCTTCCATGTGTGACCTTTTCGGATTGGCTTGAAATCTGGCACACACTCCGACTGAGTACGAAATGTCGGGTCTGCTGGCTGTGAGATAGAGAAGTGATCCAATGATACCTCTGTAAATGGTAGGATCAACTGATTCACCTTGCTCATCAAGAAATATTTGACAACTGGTGCTCATAGGTATTCTGAGGGACTTAGTTTTCTCTGGGCAATACTTCTGAATTAACTCCTTCGTATACTTCCACTGGCTGATAAAAATTCCATCAGCTGACTGCTGGACCTGGAGTCCGAGAAAGTATGTTAACTTGCCCATCATACTCATCTGAAATGATGTCTGCATCAGTTGAGAAAACTTCTCGCAGAGAGTTATATTCCTTGATCCGAATATGATGTCATCTACATAGATCTGCACCATTAGCATGTCACCACCATCCTTGAGAAGAAAGAGAGTCCTATCAATCTTCCCTTTCCGAAATCCATTGCTGGTGAGGAATTGTGACAGCGTTTCGTACCAAGCCCTGGGCGCCTGTTTCAATCCATACAGGGCCTTTCTCAGCTTGTACACTTTGGTGCCTATCTCAAAACCTGGAGGTTGCTCGACATAAACCTCCTCCTTTAGTTCGCCATTCAAGAAGGCGCTCTTCACGTCCATCTGAAATACCGTGAAGCCGTGATACGCTGCATACGCAAGGAACAGCCGTATCGCCTCCATTCTTGCAACTGGTGCGAAGGTCTCATCAAAGTCGATGCCTTCACACTGCCTGTAACCTTTGGCGACTAAACGAGCTTTGTTTCTGACCACGGTGCCATTCTCATCTCGCTTATTCTTGAAAACCCACTTGGTGCCAATCACTGACTGATGTGATGGTCTCTCCACCAAGTCCCAAACATTATTGCGAGTGAATTCAGCAAGCTCTTCTTGCATGGCATTAATCCAATCAGCAGATTCTAGCGCAACTCCTGTGGAAGTAGGTTCCATTTGAGAAATAAAACAACTTAGGAGCGCACTGCCGTGTCGAGTCTGGACAGAACCTTCCGGATCACCGAGAATAGCATCGGATGGGTGATCCCTCAGCCATTTGGGAGGACCAGCGACTGCTGGTGCCGGCTGTGAAATAGGTTCATCTGTCCTGACGACTGGTGCTTCCATATTTTCACCAGTCGGAGCTGGAACTGCAACTGGCGGTTGACCTTCACCAGTTGGAACTGGAATAGCAACTGGTGGTTGACCTTCACCAGTCAGAACTTCTTCATCAGCTCCACTGTCTGACTGACTTCCTGAACCTTCACCAACGTTGTCAGTATCAGCTGGTACCTCCATTCCAGCTGGTCCATCGTTGTCTTCTGGCTCAAAGATTCCAGTCGGAATTCCCCCTTGATTTTTGCTAGATCCACTCAGGGAGATTGAGTGTAAGATCTCAGCAAGGTCATTTGCATCACCGACCTTCTCAGGTTGCTGATGGGCACCTGAGGTAACTGGTTGAGAAGATGATCCATTCATAGGTCTAGTCGAACCAGTTGGTTGAGCATCGGAAGAATTCCTGCCCAACTGGTTGCTGACATCCTCGACCTCAGGAACATCTTCAGCCAGTTGGCGTAAGGTCCTGCGCACTAAAGTAGCTTCATCAAAAACAACATTGCATGTTATTTCCACAAGCTGGGTAGTCTTGTTAAATACTCTATAGCCCTTGTGAGAGGGATGTTCATATCCGACAAACACACCCTCATCAGCCTTAGGCGAGAAAGCATTTAACTTCGACTTCCCATTATTATGGATATAACATGGTGAACCGAATGCACGAAGATGAGCTATAGAAGGCTTACGACCAAAATACACTTCGTAGGGAGTTTTCTGGAGTCTGTCGTTGATCCCGCTTCTATTCTGAGTGTAGCAGGCAGTCACCAACGCTTCTCCCCAGAAACTCTGTCCCAAGCCGGACTCAGCCAGCATGGACCGAACCGCTTCTTTCAGCGTCCTGTTCCTACGTTCTGCCAGTCCATTCTGCTGCGGTTGCCTTGGAGTAGATCTCTCATGTTTGATCCCGGCCTCCACGCAAAAATCCATCAGCAGACTGTTGCAGAATTCAGTCCCATTGTCTGATCGAATTCGCTTTACCACAGCTTCTCTCTGTTTCTGAGCTTGGATGATCAATTCTGGAAGAATGATCTTCACCTCATCCTTGGTTCTGAGAAGCTTTACCCAGGTATAGCGCGAGTAGTCATCGACTACCACCAGCGAATATCGTCTTCCTCCAATGGTTTGCGGTGTTACTGGTCCAAACAGGTCCATGTGTAACAACTCGAGTACCTGACTGGTACTGGGGCAGACTGGCGACTGGTTCTTGAAGGACTTCCTAGTTTGTTTGCCTTGCTGGCAAGCTTTGCAAATTCCTTCCTTCTTGAACCCGCCCTTGGGAAGACCATCTACAAGATCATGCTTGGTTAGATAATTAATAGTTTTGAAATTTAGATGACTTAACCTTTTGTGCCACAGCCAGTTAGTTTCCATGGAACTGGTGGCTACAAAGCATGTATCAGTCTTCCCGCTTTGCCAGTCAACAACATAGAGACCTCCTTTCCTGATACCTTTCAGCTTGGTCTCGCCAGACTCTTCATTCTTGATCTGGCACCCTGATTTGTCAAACACAATGGTATAACCATTGTCGCACAGCTGACTGATGCTCAGGAGGTTGTGCTTCAGATTGGTGACAAGGGATACATTCACAATTCTGACATCATCCTTCTCGATGCAGCCCTTGCTAATAACTCTGCCCTTGGAGTTATCACCAAAAATAACTGGAGGTCCTCTGACCTTGGTGAGCTCAGAAAATAGGAACTCCTCCCCAGTCATATGAGCCGAGCAACCACTATCTATGTTCCACTCGCTCGATCTCTGAAGCTGTGTTGCATGATCCTGTTCCTGCAAGAAAATGAAATTATTTAGGTCCCCGATCATCAGCGGGTCCTGCAGGGTTAGATTTCTGGATCATTCCTTTTGGAATCCAGACTTGAGTATTCTTCAGCTCGGTGTTACCCTTGCTGACATCACTTGTGGCCTTTCCCTTCCTTTTAAAATAATGCATGGATTTGTTTTTGGAAGGTGTGGCTGTGTGTGCGGTTCCTCTGGAAGTATTCTTCCTCCGAGGGTGTCGGAAATTTCTTTCCGACCGCTTGTGTTGCTTTGGTGGTCTCTGGAATTGTGGACCACGATGATTAGCCTTCCCAGCCCTTGAGAAAAGGTTTTGATTGGGCTCAGGCCTCCGATAGGTGTTCCTCCTATCGGGAAATATCCTTCTCTCAGTATTCCGCTGAGATTTGGATCCCTTGTAAGCATGCTGGCAACTGGCATACTTGTACGGTTGGGCGTGGAATCTCTGGACAGCTGGTGCTGGCTGTCGGATTCCACTGGCAGCTGACGCTGACTTCCTTGCCTTAGAATATTTCGGCTTAGTCTGCGTCTTTGGGTATGCTGGCGTCCTGTCAGCAGAGGATCTTGCCAGTTGAGGATTTTGTCTTGATGACTCACCTATGTATCTGGACTTATGGTTCCTATGCTGATCAGCCACACGGGACTGACTGGTATTACCAGTTGGTGCTGATGCACTTACCAGTTTGCCCTTACCCTTAACAGTAGTGATTTGTTCGGGCTGGTTTATGCTCAAATCCTTTGTAAATCCCAACCCGGACTTATCAGAAGGCTTTCTCCAATGACTTAGAGCTGTTTCCAAGTCTTTTGAGCCTTTATTTAGAAAATTTATTCTATTTTCTTGCTCCAGAACGAGATTGTGAAAATTATCTCGCTCAGTTTTTGTAATTTGAAAATTTTGGAGCAACTCAAAGTGAGTCTTTTTCAAAGTGGCTAGCTCTTCACTGACTGACCTCGATTTTTCAATCTCCTTGGTCAAAATAGAAACTTGATCTTTCAGCGAAGTATTTTCGCCAGCCAAGACATTCTTTATTTCATAAAATTTTAAAAATTCTTTTTGAAGAATGTCTATAGTGACAGCTTCTGAGTCGGAGCAACGCGATTCAGAATCGTCTAAACTGATAGAAGGCATGATATGCATTGGGGAAGCTGATGATTGTACCTGATCATCAGCTGCAAGTGCCTCTTCACTGTCAGCACTTCCTTCAGCTGACTCCTCGCCAAAGGCTGCCATAAGTGCCAGTAGAGCTTCCTCTTCTGACTCTTCATCTGACTCATACTCTCCGTCGTCATGGTCAGGAATGTCAGGAACTTCTGTCCTGGTCAGCATAGCCTTGGCAACGGCCTTGGAGGCGCGCTCTTCAAAGAGCTTCTTTAGCCTTTCCCGCTCATTTTTGTCCACCTGTGGACATTCAAACTTTAAATGATCAGGGGATTGGCACTGATAGCAAGCACGGGGAGCTCTCTTGATGAATTTTCCATCAGATGAGCTTAGAGATACTCCCTGTTTCGACTTGGCTTTCTCTAGGAGAACGGCCAGTCTCTTCATCTGTTGCTCAAGGTCAGCGATAGAGCTCTCGCTGTCTTTTGAGTTAGATCCCGATGTGGCTGGGATCTCTTTCTGCTGGTTGTGCTGGGCAGCAGGTCTGTCAGCATGGAAGGGCTTCTTGTGCTTCCATTTGAAGTCCTTCTTGACGAAGTAAGCTTCGTCTTGAGCTTTGATGCTGGGGGATCCCATGTTCCGGATGGCCTCATTCTTGTTTACCATCTGGATATCCCACTCGTGTGCCTGCAACTGAGCAAATAACTCATTGGGAGTCATCTTGGACAAGTCCTTCTCCTTCAGAGCTGTGGTCTTCACGAACCAGTCCTCCTTGGGCATCTTGGACAGGATTTTGGCATTAAGATCTTCATTTGAGCACTTCCTGTCCAGTGACTTTAGCTCGCTGACGATGGCGTTGAATCTCGCCTCCATCTCCTTGATGGTTTCTCCAGGCAGCATCTGGAAGGACTCGTATTTGTCCACTGCAACCTGCAATTTGTTGCGTTTCATTTGATCAGTTTCTTGACATAGACTATCAAGAAAATCCCATACTCCCTTGGCATTATCAAACTGGAGGGCTTCCTCCATCAGCGACTCTGGAAGAGAAGCCAGGATCAACTCGTGAGCAATGGAATCCAACTGATTCCGCTTCCTGTCCTCGGCGTTCCATTCACCTTGAGGCTTTGGGATCACAGCAGCTGGACGATCTCCTAGCTGGTGCTGTATCATGGTGATCTCGATTGGCCCTTTCTCCAGCACATCTTTCATTTCTGGATGGATGCTCTTCAGAGAAATGAGCGACCTCTTTCGCCATATATCATGCTTCACAGTCTTGTAGTCGAGTAGCTTCGGAGTATTCATCTTCGTGTACCTGAGCTAATCAACAGACAAACAAAGGAGTGCAAGGAAACGTGGATCTCGGTCCTAAGCGACTCAGAAACAATCGGTCTATAAGAACCGACTGCTCTGATACCACTTGTTGGTCCCGGATTATCAGGGTATAACTTAGCAGCGGAAAATGTGAATAATCGTTTTCTTGCACTTGCTGGATAACCAACTGACTGGGACCTTGTCAGCTGGTAAGTCAACTTGCACTCTGCGTACTCAGCTGACTAGCGACTGGCTCGTCAGCTGGTAGCTCAAGTTAGAATATTTTTAAGCTTGTTTACACAGTTATATCAGTTTTCAGATATACACCAGCACTTGGGTGCTGGGTTTTAAATCAGTATGAAATGCAGAAAGCTGATAAAAGACAAAGGATTTATAGTGGTTCGATCAACTGATCTACGTCCACTCTCCAGTCGTAGCACTGGAAATTCACTATAGAGTAATCAGGTACAAGTTGCCTACGATCTATCTCTAGCTGGTGCGACCCTTGTCCACCACTTCGCTAGATCAACCGCTCCCGGTCTTGTTTCCTTCTTCAACTCTGATCAGCTGGTGGAGTGCGAGCACGTCACTTCAACCTCCACAGCTTCACTGGGTGTTTAGTTCTCCCAAGAACGTATCTTCTCAATACGGCAAAAAGCCCGTAATAACTCAAGTGCTGGCTGGCACAAGAGCTGCTGTAAACTTCCTCAGAAGAGAAAGAACACCAAAAAGATCAGTAACTTACAAGCTGGAAGCTTGAAGTCTCGTGTTTGAATAAATCAACACACGGATAGCCTTTAGAAAGGCCTCGAAAGTGTTTTGCTTCTAGTTGCTTGAGCGTAATAAATTTGCAGTCTTTCGGTAGGTGAAGAGTATTGAATGTCAGGAAGCAAGCGTCTTAAATGTTGGTAGTTCCGACCTATTTATAGACGCGGGATCCCATTCAAATCTTCTAGCCGTTTGGACACATCCGGAAAAGGTCTCTGTCCTCGCATGTCCTTCAGACGGCGGCAGGTAGGAATTTCCGGAAAGCGCCATGCTTTTGTCCACTTTATCTGACATTGATCTCTTTATGTCAGAACGGCACTATTCGTCAGTACGAGGAATCGGAACTGGTGTCTTGAACTGATAGACTTTAAGGTATCCTCCCTTAAAGTCATACTTTGTCAGTTTATTCCTCAGACGAATCTTCTTTTTGTCTCTAAGACTCTGGGAGAGCGAATCTTGAATTCTGCTGGTAACATCCGACTGACAGAACATACTGGTGATCTTGTGCTGGCAGTCTCTGCTGGTGACTTGCGTTGGCACAATCTAAGTCTACCAATTTGTCTGGATGTTAACTCTTGGAATCTCCCATGACTGGTGACTTCACCGCTGGTGAACAGTGTCAGTGAGAAAACCTATTCTGCTGGTAAGGTTTGTCAGCCGCCTGCTGATGAAAACCTTCCCAACTGGTGAACAGTAGCCAGTCATTAGCTCTTTCTCATGCTGATGAACAGTGTCAGCACGAGTCTTTGTCAGCCGCCTTCGGATGAGACTTTCCCAACTGGTGAACAGTAGCCAGTGGTAAGCACTTCTCATGCTGGTGAACAGTGCCAGCATGAGTCTTGATCAGCTGCGACTTACAACTCAAAAGACCTAAACAAGACTTTACATTTGAGAACTAGAGCTATCTAGAGACAACTGACGCTGGTAGGACTTAGGATTTGATCCACCAAAACACCAAAACTAGAATCTAAACAAGTAGCTACTGGGGAAAGGAAACTTAGCCAAATTTCCCAACAAAACTTAAAGTTGAGAAAAAAAGAAAGTTACTAAATTTTGATAGTAGAAGAAAATAAATATTAAAAAATATAATTAATAGATAAATAAATACATTTTTTAGTGGTGAATTAATAAAATGGGACATGAACAATGAAGAACCAAGAGATTTGAGTTTTTGAAAGAACTTTAAATCTATATTAATATATCAAAATCAATTAATTAATTATTATATTTAATAAATAAATAATTTTTATTAATTTATTAACGGATATCCGTATCCAATCCGAATCCAATCCAAAATTTTTGTGTCCTTATCGTGTCGATCCGATAAGGATCCATATCCGATAAGCCTCAATCCATATCCGCTATTATCGTACGGATTCGTGTCGAATTATCGGATCAGATCAAAAATTACCACCCCTAGTGGTAATACTATGTTAAATGAAAATGTTTATTCCAATTTATCCATATGAGGAATAAATATCGACCCTGTAATTAAACTAATATAATTGAAGTTTTTGTGAAGAAAATTAAACCTGCAAAAAGAGTACTCATGCATGTATGGATGAAGTTACAGGCATTATTCATGAGTTTGGATAATAGAATTCCACCATTATTGTTGAAAGGCTAGAGTTTGCTGGTAGCGGTAGCAGCTGTTTTCTTGGATAGGAGGGATAGCTGCTTAACTTCATCTTTGGAGATGTGGCGAGGCGAGCTCAGCCAAAGCCCTCCATCCACTGGAACTATGCTTCCATTTATGTACTTACCTGTATCAACATACATATACATATCTTGGTCACTATCTTTCAACCTCAAAACAAGTCAATTCCAGAGAGAGATAGCTGATGTTTGGAAACTTGCATCATTTTCAGTTCATGCAATCTTCCCTCATAACAATTGCTATCAAACTCTCAGATAGCAAAATTAAAAAAAAAAAAAAGAATGATGGCCAAAATTGCATAAAATAATGCTGCAAGACAGTCAGACATTAAGTAGCAAATCTAATGACAGAATTTAATTAGAGTGTGGTGGCTGACTATATTGAAGTAAAACTACTTGTGAGCAAACATGCCATATCTATTTTGGTACCTGCTTTAACTATCTAAAAAAGATAATAATGGAAGAGCCCTAGACTCGTTCAAACATTTTCACCAAGTAGAGAGAGGGATTGAATGGAAAAGATGACAAACCAGCATCGGAGGCAAGAAAGAGAGCAGCCATGGCGATGTCCCACTTGGTGCCAACTTTATAGAGAGGAAAAAGATCTTTGGCTTTGTGATCATCAAAATCAGAAAGCTGAAGCCTATCCAAGCCAGGTGTATCTCCAATGGGGCCTGGAGCTATCCCATTCACTCTTATATCATGATCTGTACCCCATTCCAGGGCTAAGTTTCTTGTCAGGGCATCAACAGCTGCCTGAACAGAAGAAAGCAAATTAAAGGCAGATCAAAAAATATATTTTCATCAAAACTCACACACCTTGGCAGCAGATGCATGGATTTGATACCAGGCTGCTGTGTAATGCAATGTCACACTGAGATTGAGTATAAGTCCACCAGAAGAGCCTCTCCCTGCTCCACCTTTCTTCATGTATGGAAGTGCTTCATGACACATTGTAAACGTGCCCACCGAATCAATATCCATCACTGCAGTAAGTATACACAAGTTTCATACATGGTCTCCCCCTCTCTCTCTCTCTCTCAGTTGAAGGAAAAACACAGAATATTCAGAACAATATTAATCAACCAAAAAAGTCTCATAAATTCTTCATGATTTGCTGTAAGGGACTCAAACTTGTCAACTTTTCCCAAAACATGGACATGAACAGGTCAACAGAGGCATTCATTTCTTCATTTCTGCTATGGACTAAGCTCATATATATATATCAAATAATAAGCATAGAGAATTAATTCCAGCAACCCCATGGAATAGTATATGATAAGCTTCGAAAAGTGGACAATTAGTAACTAGATAGGACCTGTCTTAAAACCATTAGGGGACAGATCCTCAGCTGAGGCCAGAAAATTGCCAGCAGCAGCGTTCACAAGAATGTCGAGCTTCCCGAAATGCTTCACCGTTGCTTCTACCACTCTTCTTGCATCTTCCTGCTTCCTAACATCGCCTGCAAACCCTACTGCCTGAAAAGAAAAATGAAAAACATATTATATACTCTAGGCACAATATTTATAATCTCAAATGTATAAAATGAGATTTCATTTTTTTTTTAAGGGTGGGGGGTTGTTTACAGGGATGCCGTGAGAGCGGAGTTGGAGAACGGCGGCATCGAGGACGTTGCTGCGGCGGCCCATGATGGCAACGGAAGCTCCATGTTTGCCGAACTGGGTGGCTATCTCAAGACCGATACCGGACCCGCCACCCGTCAACAGAGCTACTTTCCCCTTCATCACATCGCCCTTGAAGGGAGACGGAGACGACTCCATTTTTCAGTTCAGATTTTTGCTTTACAACAATGAAGTTTCTGTATTAATATACCACACGCAACCCCGTTGCTGATTCTTGCCCAGCTCAGATATTACTTGTTTCAACCAACTCATTTAAAACAGATTAGTTTAGCCACCTCTAGAATATTGTAGCCAAATTGATACTTCCCATTTAATAGTCTACTTTTTAATTTTATTACTATCCAATTTAATAGTCTTATTTTTAAAAATAATAATTTTTCACACTTAACAATAAAATATTAATTCAATTTAACTCATTCTATATTAACATATATCTTAATTATTGTGCTCAAACTAAATCAGACTATTAAAAAATGACGGAGGGAGTACTTCTCGCCCTACCTAGCTCATTAATTAAATCACATGCAATCCCGTCTTAATGCATAAATCAATACACCACAACTTATTAAAATAATTTATTAGACTATGGCTTGTTTATTTCTAAAAGTTGACACAGTAATTATAATTTTTTTCCTATCTACTATCTAACAAGGGTGTTCGCAGTTCGATTTAATCGATTTGAAAACAAAATTTCGGCCAAACTAATAGATATTAGGGGAGAGCAAGAACCGAACCGACCGAAAAAACCGACCGAACCGCTCATATTTGGTCAGTTCGGTTCGGTTCTCAGTTCTGGAAAATGAAAACCGATCATATTTGATTCGGTCTTCGGTTCTGACTTTCGGAACCAAAAGAACCAACCGAACTACATATAAATAATAATTAAAAATTAAATATAATAATAATAATAATTAATAATAATAATCTACCATAATTCAATATCCTATTCCTACCCAATACCCATTCGAACCCTAATTGATTCACACAAATCCCTTTGGACCCTCTCACCGTTCCCGTTTTCCCCGCAGGCCACACCGCCACCCAGTCACCGGCGCCGCTCTCACCGGCGCTGCCTTGTCCTCCCTCTCTCGCTCAGACCTCGTCCTCCTCCTCTCGCTCGCGGCTTGCCCTGCCCATCTCCCTCGCCCGCAAGCAAGGCCAAGCAGCACGCAGCTGGCTCGTCCTCACGCAGGCACGACTAGCATGCACACAAGCAGCAGTCTTCAGTCGTCACGCACGCAAGCAACAGTCTTTGAATTTACAGGAAATTTTTAAAAATTTATTGCTGCAGTTCGGTTTGAACCGAACCGACCGAAACTGAACCGAATTATTTGGTTCGGTTGATCGGGTGTTCGGTTCAGTTTTCAGTCGGTTCCCAATTCAGTTCGGCCCATTTGATTTTCAAAATTTCAGTCGGTTCTCAAATGAATCGACCGAATGCACAACCCTAATAGATATAATCATTTGACTTTTTTTTTAAAATCAAACCGACTAAATTATTTTCTAAACTAAACTCGCCAAATAATTTATCTAAATCAAACAGGTCAATCCGTATAAATATGATTTGGTTCGGCCGGTTTGATGGTTTGAAATAAAATATGTTTCAATTTTTCACAATATACTATAATATATTAAGAATGTAGACTTTAGTTGATTTTTAGAAAACTAGGGTTTAATTATAAATAAAGTGATATCTACTATTTGTTATTAAATATTATAATATAATTTTAATTTAAAAAATTTATATTTATAATTTAATGTAAAATCAAAAGAGTCCCATAAGTCACATGTATTAAAATTATAATCTTAAAGTTTCAAATGTAAAATTGAAAGATACATGTAAA
The DNA here is from genome assembly GCA_026898455.1 of Plectranthus barbatus. NCBI lineage: Eukaryota > Viridiplantae > Streptophyta > Magnoliopsida > Lamiales > Lamiaceae > Plectranthus > Plectranthus barbatus. The sequence continues at coordinate 40,320 of JAPKLW010001943.1, read as the reverse complement.
ATTATAATAACAAAGTTAATATACTTAGTTTAACGTAAGAAAATCATAATATTTAATTTTAATATTTAATACTTATTAGTTGATTTTCTGTTTTTTATTTTCGATAAAAGAAACTTAATGTATAGTTTGTTGGCCAAGAGATTTGAACATGAATCAATTATATGAAAGCGTAAAAACTTATCAAGTAAATTATATATATATATATATATAGGGAGCAGATCCTATGCTAAAAAGTTGTTTGTGCTAAAATGCTAATGATGCTTGATTAGTTAGTGTATTATGCTTGTTTAGTTATTATGTTGTGCTTCATTGAATTGCATAACCACCCACAAAAAAATAAATAACTGTCAATCTAAAAAAATTCAATCTTGTCCATTTATCCATCAAAATCAAGGGTCTAGGATTTATTCCTATTTAGCATATTTTCACTTTTTAGCATTTGATCTCTTCCATATATATATATATATATGGTCCCAAAATTAGAGAAATATGTACTACAGCGGAAGTAAGTTTAGTTTGCACTTGTTCTCCGAAACTGACTGGAACTCAGTTTCAGGTTAAAAAAAGTAAGTTTAGCTCAGATAGAAGTTAAGTAAGTTTCAGAGTGTACACTTCAATACTTGGCTAAGTATTGAAAGTTTTAAAGTAAACTTGATAAACTTAGATACAAAAACTTAAAGTAAGCGAGTAAAATGACTCAAGATATTATAGTGGTTCAGACTTAATATCCTACTTCCACTCTTCCAAACTTAATCGGAAATCCACTAAGTTTCAGATTACAAGTCTCCTTACGATCTATGGTCAGCCCATCGGAATCCTCCGTCCTCCGATCTACTGACATCACTCGCCTGGAAACTCCTTGTAAATTGTCACTTCTTCATGTTGAAGTTAGGACGCACCTCGCACATTAAATCACATGCAATCCCCTCTTAATGCATAAAACAACACACCAAAACTTATTAAAATAATTTAGTAGACTATGGCATGTCTATTTCAAAAAGTTGACACAATAATTATTTATTTTTTCCTACCTACTATCTAATAATAAGGGTGTTCGGAGTTTGGTTTAATCGATTTGGAAACAAAACTTCAGCCAAACTCATAGATACTGTTTGAATTTTTTTCAAATCAAACCGACTAAATAATTTATCCAAACTAAACTAGTCAAATAATTTATCTAAATCAAACCGGCCAATCTGTATGAAAAATGATTTGCTTCGACTAGTTTGACGGTTTAAATTAAAATATGTTTCAATTTTCAACAATATACTATAATATACTGAGAATGAAGACTTTAGTTGATTTGTAGAAAACAAGGGTTTAATTATAAATTAAGTGATTTCTACTATTTGTTAATACATATTATGATATAATTTTAATTAAAGTTTTTTATATTTATAATTTAATGTAAAACCAAAAGAGGCCCATAAGTTAGTTCTATTAAAATTATAATCTTAAATTTTCAAATGTGAAATTGGAAGAGGTATATAAAATTATAATAATGAAGTTAATACTTAGTTTAACGTACGAAAATCTTAATGTCACGCCCCGATTTATAAACAAGACATAAATGAGAGAATTGAGGCACATCGGGTACGAGACTTGCACTTGGGATATCAATTAATAGGAAGAGTTCAAGCAAATAAGGAAGAAATCATCACATTTATCCCAAGTTAAGCAAAAGATAGTAAAGAGGTGCCTCCTCAAGAAGGGATCGTAACTTCTTGAGTAAACCAAATATCAGAGTATTTAAAATGTCATCAAAAGGCTAACAAAAGATAAAGAGTTTCAGCAGCGGAAAGTTATCAATAAAGTATGTATATGAAGATACATACTTCAACATCTAACTATTACAAAAAGAGTCTTCAGCTCCACCTCGACTGCTGCCTCGTACTCTGCTTCAAAAGCTTCTTTTAACCTGCGCATTTTAGAAATAATGCGAGGGCGAAGTACAAATTGTATTTAATGAACACATGCCCGAAAACATACATACATATGAGTTTGTCATGCCTTTTAATCGGGTCGCACATGGGGTTTTAAGTTTGAAATCCTCCCATTGCACCAAAACATTTTATGAATGAGCATGCTCCTTTACTTAGTTAAACTATCTGCAATTAATATAATGTGACTGGGAGGTGGCCACCTACCACAGTCACGATGCTAGTCCGAGTAGGGCATGACCCCTAACATGTCAGCATCATAGTGCACTAACCCAAGATATCTCTTTCACTACCTGGGTACGATCGATAAGACTCGCAATACGCAGAGTCAACATCCACGTTGAATACGCTTGATGTTCTTCTCTAAGTGGGGTTCCCCCACAGAGATGACAGATAGCAAACACAAAACAGTAGGCAATGACAAAGCAGTTTAAAACAAAACATTTCATTTCATGCTTGATATGATTTGAAAAGAAACATCATTTTTATATTTTTAATTTGGCCGACTATATAGGGGTAAAAGAAAGTCCACCTTAGTTGGTGTGGTCTCAGAGGATTGCTCTAACTGTCGATCCTTCCCTTGCCCTTTCCTATGACATAAGGAATACGAGTAAATCATCAAGGAATAATAGATTATTTGAAATCTAACTCATCAAAATAGTTCTAGACTCTTAATCGATCTTGGACTTCTCAAGTTGAGCCATCGAATAGAGATATGAAAGAATGATTCAACAATTTAGTTTGACGAATAAGATAGTCAAATGTTATTTCAATAGCTCGTGGTTCAATACCGAGCGTAAACTCACAATGAAAGTTCATGGTTAAACTTAATTGAACAAATACGAGGCTTCGTCAATTGACGGAATATTACCTCAAAGAGTATGATTGAAATAATTTCATAATCAATTGTGATACATAGCATATTTCTTGAGAGTATAAGAACTCATCAAGTTGTTTCAAGACAAGATTAGGTCATTATTAATCGGATCGAACAATAGAAGTTGATTTGAATAGAAAAGGTTTTTAAAGAGAGCGAGAAGGAAAGAATAGCTCTTTGATATGATTGATAAAAGTGATGTCGATTGACATTGAAGATAAGTTGAATTTTGATGTTCGAAGTTTAACAAGTTCCATTCCTCGGAAAATGCAAGACGTCATGAAATGACTGAATATCCCTTCACAATTGTGATTGGGAAAGTTATGTAATCAATTACGAATCAATGTGTAATTGATTGAGAGTTTTAGAACTCATCAATAGGTTTCAAGTTGTTTCAACGAAAGCAATCGAGGAGATTCTTGATCTTAGATAAAAATCGAATTATGATTTCAAAGGTTAAGGTTTAACAAGTTTGGTTTAACAATAAGCTTCAAAGGAAGTTCGAGTTACAAGTGTTCGGTCAAGCAAATCAAGTTGATTTGAATTGAAAAGATTCTCGGAGAAGTTATGGAAGATAACATCTCCTTGTCGATTGATACAAGAAATATCGAACGAAATTGGAATTCAATTAGTTGAAGGAAGAATTTAGAATTTAGAAAATATTGTATTAATCGATCGATATGAACGATATCAAAAGATACGAATGATAAGTCGAATCGATCGAAGAATGAAATTGGAAAATTTTAGGTTTTACGTTTGTGTCGATCGACATGGGGGATGTCGATCGACACAGACGTGTCGATATGTATGTGTGTCGACCGAGGCACATGTCGACGGGTGGGTGTTTGTATCGATCGACATGAAGGAGTGTCGACCAAGATCCTGTGTATTGATCGATACCGAGCATGTCGATCGACATGGAAGTCAAGTCAAAATTTACATTCGTGTCGATCGACGTACGGGATGTCGACCTACTCGGGGCTCGTGTCGATCGATACAAATGATCAACACTGAAATTTTTGAATCAACGGCTGTATCGATCGACAGGGTGTGTGTCGATTGACATGCTCTGTGTCGATCAACATGCACACATCTCAACCGAAATAGAGGCTACATGCATTCGGCATATTTTTTTCGTGTTTTGGCTCAAACGGTTATCCAGGCTCGTCCAATCGATTTCTAACAACACCAAATGGTTCCTAAACATATATAATGAGTCTAGACATGAATTTAAACATCGAAACATGTTGGAATCAAAATAAAATCCCAATATCTCCAAGTAGAGCAAATATACCAAAAATGCTCCAAATCAACTAGGGCAAAATTTACAAACATGCTTAAACGGAGGAAATAGCTAGAGAGAGGTTTGATCTATACCTCTAGAACATTCATAGAGCTTGGATAGCTTGATCAACCCTTGATATCTCGATTTCTCACTTCAAAACACAAAGGAAAGAGATTCTAAGGTCGGAAATGGAAAGGAAACAAAGAGAGGGTTCCAAAAATGTATAGTTTTACCTTGAAAACCCCTTGCCGGAGCTTCGTCTGAGCTCGCCGGAAAACTTGGAGTAAAAATTTGAGAGAGAGTGAAGTGTAAAACTTGTAAATGAAGCCTTCTATTTATAGAAGGGGAGAAGGGTAATTTCAGAATTACCAAAATTTAAAAAGGTTAAAGTGGTTGTCATTCGCTTGTCACATCGGTCACTTTAACATCTCTTCAAATCAACTCCACATCTCTTCGCATCATTGTACGGGAGACCGTAATACTTCGTCTATCCGCGAATATTTATCGATCGATATTATCCCGATATGAAAATGTCAGGTCATCAAAAAACTTATCGATGTTAATTATTAATTAATAATTAATTACTCTTCTTTAAACAAGAGTGGCAATTGAATAAATGCCCAAAATAATAAATTTCCAAGTTAAATCGATCACATAGCTTCGAATTAAATTCGATAACAAAATATAATTTTGGAAATTCTATAAATACATTTAAAATTTAAGAGGGGCGTTACACTTAATATTTAATTTTAATAATTAAATATTTATTAGGAGATTTTCTGTTTTTTATTTTTGATAAAAAACTAAAAATATAATATATTGGCCAAAAGATTTGAACATGGGTCAATTGTATGAAAGCGTAGAAACTTATCAAGTAAACTACAACTTCTATATATACGGCCGGTCCGACCAAAACTGCCGGTTTGAACTTTCAAATCATAACAAAACCGGTTTTGACAGATTTTAAAATTTTGAAACCGCCAGTTTGAAAATCGAATTTTTTACCAGTCAAACTGGCCAAATTAATTTGATTTAACCGGTTTCGACCAAACGACGAACACCCCTACTACCTAATATCACCACTTTGGGAAATGATTCTTTAACTAAAGCAACGCAACTGCTCGAAGAGCTGTAGGAGTAATGTTTCCATTCACCAAAGAATACAACTCATAGTTATAATTATAAATATTTAGCATTTATGATTGTAAAACACATGAAAAACACTCTAAGCAATAAAAGTTTTGTGCACTTAATTCTCGAATTTATATCTATATTTAGCATTTACTTTCCTACTTTCAAATTCAATTTTATTCAAGTATTCTTTAATGTGAAAACCTAAAAAAAACCGACAAACAACTATTAAATTTCAAAATAACGTGCCTTGGATCGAAGATATACTTCCACAATTGTGACACGTGAAAGACGTTTTGAACACTTCCGAAACTGGGTGGCAAAGGTAAACAATACGCTACAGCTCCAATTCTTTCCAAAACCTCATAAGGACCAATATATCGAGGTCTAAGCTTACCTCCAGCTCTAAAACGAATGATTCCCTTAGAGGGTGATATCTTCAAAAACACCTTGTCTCCAACTTCAAAAGTCAACTCGGTGCATCTTTTGTCAGCGTAAGACTTCTGTCAATTTTGAGCTTATTTGATTCTAGCACGGATCTGTCGAACGATTTCTATCATCTCAACGACTGAGTCAGGTCCTAAAACTTTACGTTCACCAACTTCATCCCAATACAAGGGAGATCCGCACTTTCTTCCATAAAGTGCTTCATACGGGGCCATTCCAATGGTGGCTTGAAAGCTGTTGTTGTATGCAAATTCGATCAATGGTAGAACAGTTTCCCATTTCACTCATTGGTCTAGAACGACTGTTCTGAGCATATCCTCCAGAGTTTGAATGGTTCTCTCAGTTTGACCGTCAGTTTGAGGGTGAAAAGCAGTGCTGAAGTTCAATCGAGTTCCGAGCTCTTTCTGTAGGCTGGTCCAAAATCGTGAAGTGAACTTCGAATCCCTGTCAGATGTGATCGTCGTTGGCACTCCATGCAGTCATATGATTTCTTTGACATAAAGCTAGGCCAGCTTATCTGATCCATATGTAATTTGGATCGGCAGAAAATGTGCACTTTTAGTTAAGCGGTCCACAATTACCCAAATGGCAGTGTTCCCTCTTTGGGACTTAGGTAGACCGGTCACAAAATCCATTGCTATTGCATCCCACTTCCACTCAGGAATGTCAAACGACTGTAACTTTCCATATGGCCTTTGATGCAATGCTTTTACTTGTTGACATGCCAAACATCGTTCTACGAACAGGGCTATGTCTCGCTTCATGCCTTCCCACCAAAATTTTGACTTCAAGTCTTGGTACATTTTCGTGCTTCCAGGGTGGGCAGTGTACAGGGTTTCGTGTGCTTCTCTCATGATTTCTTCTCTCAAATCATCAACCTTCGGCACACACAATCTTCCTTCGTACATTATGGCATTATCAAAAGTTTCTTGAAAGTTTGCAACTTTCTTTTCGCGGATCCGAAGTCGTATCTTCTCCAAATATTCATCCTTTCTTTGAGCTTCCATAATCCTTGTCCTTAGGTCAGGACTTGCCAATAAGGCTGCTATTCTCGTACTCACCGTTTCTGGTGGCGGAATCACCTCAAGATTCAATCTTTCTAATTCCTTGATCAGTTCATTCTCTTGCGTTATCACAGCACAAGCTTTAGCTGGAGCCTTTCTGCTTAACACATTGGCTACTGAATTAGCTTTACCAGGATGGTAATTTATGATTAGATCACAATCTTTTACTAGTTCCAACCATCTTCTTTGCCTCATATTCAGATCTTTCTGTTCGAAGAAGTACTTGAGGCTCTTGTGGTCGGTGAAGATTGCGCATTTTGCTCCATAGAGATGATGTCTCCAAATCTTCAGTGCATGGACAATCGCTGCTAATTCCAGGTCATGGGTTGGGTAATTCAATTCGTGCGTCCTCAATTGACGTGACGCATACGCAATCACTCTGCCTTCTTGCGTCAATACACAACCTAGACCATTCTTGGAGGCGTCAGTATAAAGTTCGTAATCTTTGTCTGCCTCTGGTACTGCGAAGACTGGGGCAGTGGTTAAGAGTTCTTTCAAGCGTTGGAAACTCGCTTCATACTCTTCAGTCTACGTATTCTTAATTCCTTTCCTCAAAAGTTGCATCATTGATCTGGCGATTTTTGAGAATCCTTTAATGAATTTGCGATAATATCTTGCCAGTCCAAGAAAACTTCGAATTCATTCGGGGTTTTAGGAGCTTCCCACTCCTTCACCGCTTGTATCTTTGCTGGGTCCACTTTAATTCCATCAGCGGATACTATGTGTCCTAGGAACATCACTTCTTTCAGCCAAAATTCACATTTGCTGAATTTAGCATACAATTTCTCCTTTCGTAGGGTTCTTAAGACTGTTCTTAAATGATCTCGATGTTCCTCCTCACTCTTCGAATAGATGAGAATATCATCTATGAATACTAGAACAAAATTATCTAGGTATGGATGAAACACACGATTCATAAGATCCATGAATACTGCCGACGCATTTGTCAATCCAAAAGGCATCACTACAAACTCATAGTGGCCATATCTTGTTCTGAATGCGGTCTTGGGAATATCCGTTGAACGGATCTTAAGCTGATGGTATCCGGACCTAAGGTCAATCTTTGAAAAGACCTTTGCTCCCTTAAGTTGATCAAAGAGATCGTCAATTCTTGGGAGTGGATACTTGGTGAGTTTGTTCAACTCTCGGTAATCAATGCACATACGCATAGATCCATCTTTCTTCTTCACAAAAAGAATAGGCGCTCCCCAAGGTGATGCACTGGGTCGTATAAATCCCAAATCTAGCAATTCTTGCAATTGTACTTTTAACTCTTGCAGTTCTTTAGGGGCCATTCTATACGGAGCCTTTGAGATAGGAGTTGCACCTGGTTCGAGATCAATAACAAATTCTAATTACATGTCTGGCGGCAATCTAGGTAATTCATGGGGAAAAACATCTTTGAATTCCCTAACGACTTCTACGTCACTGACCACTATGTCCTTCTTGTCATCCTCATTGAGGTACACAAGGAAAGCTCAACTACCCTTTATGCTGGCCAATCGGTATGCTTGCATGGCGGAAATTAGGGGAATCCTTTTTCCTTTCCGAACTCTATGCAAGTACACTGGTTCTCTTCCAGCCTGTTCAAAAGACACAATCCTGTCCTTGCATTGAATGGTAGCATGGTTTTCCTCCAACCAGTCCATTCCTAGAATTACATCCACATCTTTCATTTGCAGGACGTTCAAACTGTTGGCTTTTAAAGTGCATGCTCCAAAAGAGATTTCTAGAGTCAGGCAGACAAGGTTCGAGAGAGCTGATCCATCGGTTGGGGTGATTACACACAAATCGTTCTTAGTTATCTCGATACGCTAGGTTGTGGAAAAATTCTTCAGACATAAATGAATGCGATGCGCCAGTATCGAAAATCACAATAACTGGGAACTGGTTTACTAATCCCATACCTGTTAGGTTTCCCTGATCTTCCTTCTCCTTTGGCTGTTCGAGAGCGTAGGCTCTTCCTTGACGTGCTGGTTGTTGAGCTGGTTGCATCTGGTTTTGCTGCTGTGGCGACTGTTGTTGCGGCTGCTGGAGCACCTGCTGAATCGGCTTGGCTTGAATGACACGGTTGCGGTTGTTTTTGGGTTTCTGTTGGCCTTGCAGCGCTCGCAGTTGAGTATTGCCTTGGTTGCCTTGGCGCTAATTCCGAAAATCTTGGCAATTGTTGCCCTGGTGACACTGTGACGAATAGTGTCCCATCCTCCCGCAATTGTAGCAATTGGCGCGAAGCGCAGCGCATTCCCCTGGATGATCTCTTCCGCAGTTGACAACAAAGTTTCCTTGGTGGTTGTTCCCTTGATTCTGGGAATTCCTTAGATTTCCAGCATGATTGTTACAAAAATTCTGGCTGCCTTGCCAGTTTCTCCTCTGTCCGGTTGCTGAAGTCTGTGGAACATCTTCCTGCTTCCTTTTCATCGCTGTTCCATCGGTTAGCTCTGGTTTGTTGGCCAAGAGAGCAGCTCGCAGTCCATTCTTCAGTGTTGCTTCGATGTTCAAGGCTCGTTGCAGTGCATCCGTGTAGTCTAGTTTGGTTAGGCAAGCAATAGAAGCTTGGATGTCTGTTCTCAGACCAGACATAAATTGAAGTTCTTTCTTCTGCTCGGTGTTTACCGCATCCGGAGCATACCTTGACAAGCTGTTGAACATTCGGTCATATTCAGTTACGGACATTTCTCCTTGCACTAGGCGGCAGAATTCTGCCTGTTTCTGAACCCGGTAAGTCAGAGGGATGTACTTGGTGTAAAATTCTTCCTTAAATTGATCCCAAGTTAGGGCATCTTCTTGATCAGGGGTGAGCGTCTTCAGATGAGTATCCCACCAATTTTCGGCTTCATCAGCCAGTTGGAAGGAAATGCACTGGACTTTCTCCCGGTCAGTGCAGGCAAGTATCCTGAAGATCTTTTCCATGGACTTTATCCATGTTTCAGCTTTAGGTGGATCTTCGGTTCCGTCTAGTAGCGGCGGGTTCTGTCGGGTAAAGATTTTCCCGATTCTTCTAGGTTCGACGGGAGGTGGTTGCTGATAAACACTCACTCTGTGCATGTTATTGATATATTTATGCTTAGATTATACTTCAGATTGAGCCATTACGTGATGTTTTCAGGCGTTATTCTTATTCTTTAAGGAAATATTATGTTTGGCTTTGTTTGATGTTGTTTTGCACAGATTTCATGCGTATTTGAGTCTGAATGAGTGCCGTGGAGCCAATCGATGTTTGTTTGCATCAAGAGGAAGAAGAAGTGAGAAAAAGACTGCACCCACATATGTTTTAGGCCAAGTTTCAATGGAAACCCATTCCGAAAGCAGTTTACTTTCAAAGAAACAGTCACCAATTCCTCCACACATGTAATTCGAGCTAATGGAGCATACCAATAGATAGATCTTTGAGTTAGCTTTCCAATGCAACTGGAATCAGGTCAATCGGAGTTCGGTAGCGAAAGTTATGGCCAAAACCGTGAGACTGCGCAAGCTGTCTACGCAACCGGCGACCCGGTTGCATAACCGGCGACACAGTTACGCAACCGGCGACCACTCCTCCCAGCCTGCGACCTGCTGCTCCAAAACGGCGATCACCTCCTCACCCGGCGACCCCAGCTCCAAACCGGCGACCGGGTGTCCATGCCGGCGATCGCCGGCTCCGCTTTTTTTCCTTCGTGACAGAAAGGGCGACCGCCTCTTCCTTCCTGTGCTCGCCGGACGTGTTTGCAAGTTTACGTAATTCGCATATCTTTTGGCCCAAGATTCAGAATTCTTCCATATCTTTTGAAATTAAAAATCCCCATCTATAAATATGAGGTCCAAAAGCCATGAAAAGGTTCCTTCCTTCCACCCTGCTACGTTCCATCTTATTTATTTTTTCCAATTTCCTGAGGCTAGAGCGGGAATGCACAAGAATTCAAGGGAAACTTGAAGAGCATGCCAGGATTCGAAGATTGAAGACTTTTACGGGTTTTTCAATTCCATGTGTTCTGATTTTATGACTCTTCATTCTCTTGTTTTTCTGGGATTTAGCATGATTGGCTAAACCCATTTGTGGATTCTAGGGTTTTGAAACTTTTTATTTATTCATTCAACAGTTTATGCAATTTAATGTTCCTTTTCCTTTGATGTTCTAATTTAATCTGGGATTTTCATGAATTGTGATTAACTGGCCATTAATTGTGATTTGAATTGGTAATTTTTGAACCGAGAGGTCTAGGTTATCAATTATGACGCAAATAAATTAGATTTATTAGAACAATTGTCCGAGAGGAAATTGAGCTTTTAAAGGGTTTAAAATCTAAGGTTTTTATCAAGAGTAAAATTCCTTTTGCGCATCCGAGAGGAGTCACTAGGTATTTTATTTCCATGTTATGGTTTAGAGTCCGAGAGGATCACCTGATAACATATTTGCGATTGCTCACATCTTTGGGAATTAAATTGGGATTGAATTGCATGAAAAGTTGTCTGTTTAATATTCAAAGTGGATTGCCCTGGAATCCTGTTTTCTCATAAGTTTTTTGGAAATTGTTAATTGAATCTTTTTATTTAGTTATTGCCTTAAAATCAGTCTAGTTAGATAAACCAAACTCTTTTATGATTCGCCTTGATAGTAGTACGGTATCTACGTTTTAGTGCTTGATTATATTTCGAGCCTGCAGTCCTTGAGTTCGATAATTTATTACTTGCCCTCTGCAGTGATCTGTACACTTGCAGCTTTAGCGCGTTG
>JAPKLW010001943.1:0-13865 GCA_026898455.1 Plectranthus barbatus | reverse complement strand
AAGACTCTGGGAGAGCGAATCTTGAATTCTGCTGGTAACATCCGACTAGTAGAACATGCTGGTGATCTTTGTGCTGGCAAGTCTCTGCTGGTGACTTGCGTCGGCACAATCTAAGTCTACCAATTTGTCTGATATTAACTCTTGGAATCTCCCATGACTGGTGGCTTCACTGCTGGTGAACGGTGTCAGTGAGAACACTTATTCTGCTGATAAGGTTTGTCAGCTCCCTGCTGATGAAAACCTTCCCAACTGGTGAACAGTAGCCAGTCATTAGCTCTTCTCATGCTGGTGAACAGTGTCAGCACGAGTCTTGTCAGTCGCTTGCTGGTGAGTCATTTCTCAACTGGTAAGTACATCTCATGCTGGTGAACAGTAGCCAGCATGAGTCTTGATCAGCTGCGACTTACAACTCAAAAGACCTAAACAGGACTTTACATTTGAGATCTAGAGCTATCTAGAGACAACTGACGCTGGTAGGACTTAGGATTTGATCCACCAAAACACCAAACTAGAATCTAGACAAGTAGCTACTGGGGAGAGGAAACTTAGCCAAATTTTCCAACACCAAGTGATGGATTCTCTTCGGGATCCTCTTCTAAGTCAGACTCGCTTTCTCCTTCGGATACCGGTTTTGGGGCTCATGAAGATCCAGCTTCATGATCATGTGCCCTTGGGCTCGGATGAGGGCTTCTGAATGATGCTCTCTGTGCATGAATGAGGGCTATGAATCCCTCCAGATCAGATTCATCAGCAGGGGAGTTATCCAGGAAGTCCAGATAGTTAGCCTGCGCCCAAGATTGCCAGTGAGGCGGCAGCAGTTCCACCAAGCGGCGGAGTCCTTCCGTACGGGTCACCCCATGAGGGTGTGCGTCTGCCCAGAACTTGTAGAAGTCAGTAAGAAACTGGTTCATAGAGTCGCCACAACATATCTTGTAGCTTCGGAAGTAGCTGACACGACGTTCTCCTGAGGCATTGCGTGGCAGAGGTTTTCGACGAGCAAAGAAGGACTTGGCCATCTGCAAATAGGTAAAGTCAAAAGAGTCAATAGGATAGGCAAAATAATGATAGGTTGCGCAAATTTAAAGGTTAGAGTAGCGGAAATAACATAATTATAAAGGTAATACTTCTATGTTCGGCTACGGCGCATAAGAACCCTATCTTAATACATGCTTATTCTAGGTCTCGAAAGACGTATATACTAAAACATGCTTCCTACAAGCATCTAAGTTTCTATAAAGGCCTTGGTAATGATAAATATCTAAAATGCATAAAATTTTGTGAAATGCAACAATTTATGCATTGAAAACCTGTGATGCAACTATTTATGCATAAAATCTTAATTTGAATGCAACTATTTTATATTTGGTATGCAACTCTTTATGCATCAAGATTTTAATATCGGAATGCAACTATATATGCATCGGAATTTTAATAATTGGAGTGCAACTATATTTGCATTTTTAATAATTTGAAATTATGTATGCATTATAATTTCATAACCAAGGTGCAACTATATATGCGTCAACCTTTGATATTCAAATAAGAAATGCAACGATTCATGCATTAGAACTCTTAAATTTTTTAAAAGAATTGCTACAATTTATGCAAAACGTTTTCTCTTGATGCGGCGCCAAGTACGAGTGCAGGAGCAAGAGCTGGTAAAGATGTTTTCAACTCATTAAATAAATTGGAGGCCTCGAAACAAGGAGGTCCTCGGTTCAGAGCGAAGGGAAAAAAAAAAGCAAACCTGGCTCTGATACCACTTTGTCACGCCCCAATTTATAAACAAGACATAAATGAGAGAATTGAGGAGCATGGGTACGAGACTTGCACTTGGGATATCAATTAATAGGAAGACTTCAAGCAAATAAGGAAGAAATCATCACATTTATCCCAAGTTAAGCAAAAGATAGTAAAGGGGTGCCTCCTCAAGAAGGGATCGTAACTTCTTGAGTATACCAAATATCAGAGTATTTAAAATGTCATCAAAAGGCTAACAAAAGATAAAGAGTTGTCACTTCTTCATGTTGAAGTTAGGATGCACCTCGCTCATTAAATCACATGCAATCCCCTCTTAATGCATAAAACAACACACCACAACTTATTAAAATAATTTAGTAGACTATGGCATGTCTATTTCTAAAAGTTGACACTGTAATTATTTATTTCTTTTCCTACCTACTATCTAATAATAAAGGTGTTCGGAGTTTGGTTTAATCGATTTGGAAACAAAACTTCAGCCAAACTCATAGATACTGTTTGAATTTTTTTCAAATCAAACCGACTAAATAATTTATCCAAACTAAACTAGTCAAATAATTTATCTAAATCAAACCGGCCAATCTGTATAAAAAATGATTTGCTTCGACTAGTTTGACGGTTTGAATTAAAATATGTTTCAATTTTCAACAATATACTATAATATACTGAGAATGAAGACTTTAGTTGATTTGTAGAAAACAAGGGATTAATTATAAATTAAGTGATTTCTACTATTTGTTAATACATATTATGATATAATTTTAATTTAAGTTTTTTATATTTATAATTTAATGTAAAATCAAAAGAGGCCCATAAGATAGTTCTATTAAAATTATAATCATATATTTTCAAATGTAAAATTTGAAGAGGTATATAAAATTATAATAATGAAGTTAATACTTAGTTTAATGTACGAAAATCTTAATGTCACGCCTCGATTTATAAACAAGACATAAATGAGAGAATTGAGGCACATCGGGTACGAGACTTGCACTTGGGATATCAATTAATAGGAAAAGTTCAAGCAAATAAGGAAGAAATCATCACATTTATCCCAAGTTAAGCAAAAGATAGTAAATGGGTGCCTCCTCAAGAAGGGATCGTAACTTCTTGAGTAAACCAAATATCAGAGTATTTAAAATGTCATCAAAAGGCTAACAAAAGATAAAGAGTTTCAGCAGCGGAAAGTTATCAATGAAGTATGTATATGAAGATACATACTTCAACATCTAACTATTACAAAAAGAGTCTTCAGCTCCTCCTCGACTGTTGCCTCGTACTCTGCTCCAAAAGCTTCTTTTAACCTGCGCATTTAAGAAATAATGCGAGGGGCTAAGTACAAATTGTACTTAGAGAACACATGCCCAAAAACATACATACATATGAGTTTGTCATGCCTTTTAATCGGGTCGCACATGGGGTTTTAAGTTTGAAATCCTCCCATTGCACCAAAACATTTTATGAATGAGAATGCTCCTTTTTACTTAGTTAAACTATCTGCAATTAATATAATGTGACTGGGAGGTGGCCACCTACCACAGTCACGATGCTAGTCCGAGTAGGGCATGACCCCTAACATATCAGCATCATAGTGCTCTAACCCAAGGTATCTCTTTCACTACCTGGGTATGATCGATAAGACTCGCAATACGCAGAGTCAACATCCACGTTGAATACGCTTGATGTTCTTCTTTAAGTGGGGTTCCTCACAGAGAGGACAGATAGCAAATACAAAACAGTATGCAATGACAAAGCATTTTAAAACAAAACATTTCATTTCATGCTTGATATGCTTTGAAAAGAAACATTATTTTTATATTTTTAATTTGGCCCACTATATAGGGGTAAAAGAAAGTCCACCTTAGTTGGTGTGGTCTCAGAGGATTGCTCTAGCTGTCGATCCTTCCCTTGCCCTTTCCTATGACACAAGGAATACGAGTAAATCATCAAGGAATAATAGATTATTTGAAATCTAACTCATCAAAATAGTTCTAGACTCTTAATCGATCTTGGACTTCTCAAGTTGAGCCATCGGATAGAGATATGAAAGAATGATTCAACAATTTAGTTTGACGAATAAGATAGTCAAATGTTATTTCAATAGCTCGTGGTTCAATACCGAGCGTAAACTCACAATGAAAGTTCATGGTTAAACTTAATTGAACAATTACGAGGCTTCGTTAATTGACGGAACATTACCTCAAAGTGTATGATTGAAAGAATTTCATAATCAATTGTGAAACATCTTGAGAGTATAAGAACTCATCAAGTTGTTTCAAGAGAAGATTAGGTCATTATTAGTCGGATCGAACAATTGAAGTTGATTTGAATAGGAAAGGTTTTTAAAGAGAGCGAGAAGGAAAGAATAGCTCTCTGCTATGATTAATAAAAGTGATGTCGATTGACATTGAAGATAAGTCGAATTTCGATGTTCGAAGTTTAACAAGTTCCATTCCTCGGAAAATGCAAGACGTCATGAAATGACTGAATATCCCTTCACAATTGTGATTGGGAAATTTATGTAATCAATTACGAATCAATGTGTAATTGATTGAGAGTTTTATAACTCATCAATAGGTTTCAAGTTGTTTCAACGAAAGTAATCGAGGAGATTCTTGATCTTGGATAAAGATCGAATTATGATTTCAAAGGTTAAGGTTTAACAAGTTTGGTTTAACAATAAGCTTCAAAGGAAGTTCGAGTTACAAGAGTTCGGTCAAGCAAATCAAGTTGATTTGAATTGAAAAGATTCTCGGAGAGTTATGGAAGATAACATCTCCTTGTCGATTGATACAAGAAATATCGAACGAAATTGGAATTCAATCAGTCGAAGGAAGAATTTAGAATTTAGAAAATGTTGTATTAATCGATCGATATGAACGATATCAAAAGATACAAATTATAAGTCGAAATGATCGAAGAATGAAATTGGAAAATTTTAGGTTTTACGTCTGTGTTGATCGACATGGGGGATGTCGATCAACACGGACGTGTCGACCGAGGCACATGTCGACGGGTGGGTAATTGTGGCGATGGACATGAAGGAGTGTCGACCGAGATCGTGTGTGTCGATCGACACCGAGCGTGTTGGTCGACATGGAAGTCATGTCAAAATTTACATTCGTGTCGATCGATGTACGGGATGTCAACCGACTCGGGGCTCGTGTCGATCGATACGAATGATCAACACTAAAATTTTTGAATCAATGGCTATGTCGATCGACAGGGTGTGTGTCGATCGATATGCACGCATGTCGACCGAAACAACGTCTACATGCCTTCGGCAGATTTTTTCGTGTTTTGGCTCAAATGGTTATCCGAGCTTGTCCAATCAATTTCTGACAACACCAAATGGTTCCTAAACATATATAACGAGTCTAGACATGAATTTAAACATCGAAACATGTTGGAATCAAAATAAAATCTCAATATCTCCAATTAGTGCAAATATACCAAAAATGCTCCAAATCAACTACAACTCGATTCCTAGGTCGATATATCAATTCTAAGCTCATAATATAACATGCTACACATGCGTACGTGCTTACAATCTCAACATAAGCCTAGATCATGTCATTTCAACTAGGGCAAAATTTACAAACATACTTAAACGGAGGAAATAGCTAGAGAGATGTTCGATCTATACCTCTAGAACGTTCGTAGAGCTTGGATAGCTTGATCAACCCTTGATATCTCGATTTCTCACTTCAAAACACAAAGGAAAGTGATTCTAAGGTCGGAAATGGAAAGGAAACGAAGAGAGGGTTCCAAAAAGGTATAGATTTACCTTGAAAACCCCTTGCCAGAGCTTCGTCGGAGCTCGCCAGAGTTGGTCGCCGGAATCTCGCCGGAAAACTTGGAGTAAAAATTTGAGAGAGAGTGAAGAGTAAAACTTGTAAATGAAGTCTTCTATTTATAGAAGGGGAGAAGGGTAATTTCGGAATTACCAAAAGTTAAAAAGGTTAAAGTGGTTGTCATTCGCTTGTCACATCGGTCACTTTAACATCTCTTAATATCAACTCCACATCTCTTCGCATCATTGTACGGGAGACCGTAATACTTCGTCTATCCGCGAATATTTATCGATCGATATTATCCCGATATGAAAATGTCAGGTCATCAAAAAAATTATCGATGTTAATTATTAATTAATAATTAATTACTCTTCTTTAAACAAGAGTGGCAATTGAATAAATGCCCAAAATAATAAATTTCCTAGTTAAATCGATCACATAGCTTCGAATTAAATTCGATAACAAAATATAATTTCGGAAATCCGATAAATACATTTAAAATTTACGAGGGACGTTACACTTAATATTTAATTTTAATAATTAAATATTTATTAGGAGATTTTCTGTTTTTTATTTTTTATAAAAAAACTAAAAATATAATATATTGACGAAAAGATTTGAACATGGGTCAATTGTATGAAAGCGTAGAAACTTATCAAGTAAACTACAACTTATATATATACGGCCGGTTAGACCAAAACTGTCGGTTTGAACTTTCAAATCATAACAAAATCGGTTTTGACAGATTTTAAAATTTTGAAACTGCCAGTTTGAAAATCGAATTTTTAACCAGCCAAACTAGCCAAATTAATTTGATTTATCCGGTTTCGACCAAACGACGAACACCCCTACTACCTAATATCACAACTTTGGGAAATGATTCTTTAACTAAAGCAACGCAATTGCTCGAAGAGCTGTAGGAGTAATGTTTCCATTCACCAAAGAATACAACTCATAGTTACAAATATAAATATTTAGCATTTATGATTGTAAAACACATGAAAAACACTCTCAGCAATTAAAATTTTGTGCACTTAATTTTCGCATTTATATCTATATTTAGCATTTACTTTCCTACTTTCAAACTCAATTTTATTCAAGTATTCTTTGAAGTGAAAACCTAAAAAAAACCGACAAACAACTATTAAATTGCAAAAAAACTTGTAAACCTTAGAGAGTTTTAAGAGCATTCCGTCTTGAACAACTCTTCAATAAAATAAATCAGTTTAAATTCTACTATCTCCGTCCCGCAGGATTTGTCTCATTTCCCAATTTTGTTTATTCCTTAAAATAGTCTCATTTTCCTAAAATGACAAAAAAATTTCACACTCTCCAATAAAATATTAATTCCACTACATTCGCAAACATTGATAACTGTGCCCGAGAGAAATGAAACTACTCATGCGGGACGGAAGGAGTATCATATTAGCCAAAACGCACAACTATAATTTTCCTATTATTTTCTAAAGAGAAAATTTTCACAATCTATTTTCTCAAAATAGAAAATTTGTTAAAGCCTTAAATAAAATAAATGACTTTAAATTACTTTGTATTAAAAATAAAAAGGAACTCTATCAAAATCTTTAAAAGAGATTAATTATTCATTATCATACTTTTTGCTATAACCAAATAATAAATATAATATTGTGAAGAAAATTATTTTAGTATTTATCATATGTTTTGAATAATTTTTAAGAATTCTAATTGATGTAAAATTTACTTTAAACTTAATATTATATACCACTTTACATTGGTTGAGCTTAAGATCAATTTATTTAATTTGTATTAACATAATTTTTTTTAAACTTACATTAAAATAAATCAATAACATAATATTATTAACATGTTTTATAAAAATGGTGCCCTTATATTTTTGGAGCCCCAATGCAGCGCACTTCTCACGCGGCCTCAAGACCGGCCCTCTTCATCTCTTATCTATGGTAAAAAAATTACAGGCAGTATATATGAACTCCATCATGCAATTATCTTATATAGTTGAATATGAATTTTTATTTACCTTTTAAATTTCACTAATTTGCATTTTCATCTACAAATTGATAATTTGATTTCGTTGGTTGTTATTAATTCCGGATTATGTATTTGTCTATATTATTCAGAGTTCAATTTCTTGGACCTGGAGTAGAACTGAGAGTGCGCACATTCGTACCATCAAGAATTCTCACTTCCAAATTCCATGTCTATGGTACTTAGCTGTTTTGATTTTTATAGCTAATTCTTTTGTCTTTTTGTTTGCATTTATCTTCTTGCTTTTGTCATTGTAGAGGTTAGTTTATCATGGTATCATCTATCAATCTAATTTTAGAGTTCATGGTCGATTAATTCATAGTTTCTTCTTTGTTGGCTTTTAGAGCAAAATAAATTGATGCACTTTATGTTTAGGTTTCTTAGGAATTATTGTTAGAAATTTCTTCCTTATTATAATATTTTGATGTACTAAATAAACCATCAATTAGTGTGTCTATAGTTTGGATTAGTTCAAACTTCTAATGTCCTGCAAGGATTTCGAGTTGTAATGAGTTGATCGCAAGCTTGTTTGGAGTTCACTGCCTAAAATGACTTCACCAACAAGGGCCTTTACCTTTGGAGGTTGTTGGCTCACATGTCGTCATCAACCGGTGTCCACCAGCTAGGAGCTTACCAGCTAAGTGTCCACCAGCAAAGGCGATTCCTAAACCACCACGTAGAGACACTACGAGCCAAGACAAGCATATCTTCTCAATATCTAGACATTAAGAAAGGAGATCTTAAAGTCTACGATCCTTAAATCTTGTTCGTTGAAGGAATCTACCTACTGACATTCCTTGAACTGGCTCGGAGCCGTTTGGACTAAAGCCTGCAAAGTCAAAGTCCACATGCTTTGACAACAAAGGGTGTGACAATTCAGGAAGAGTGAGACATCTGATTGGACATGTTCCTTTTGTCTCACAACGGCTCCAGACTCAAACCTCTCCAGATTCATTCATAAATAGATGCTACATTCAAGTGGAGAAGGTTATTGGTTTTACAAAAGCGACCAAAACTCTGAAAATCAACAATCAACACTTAAAGCTTTTAGGTTGTCTATCAACTTATGTTTCGTGTGCTTATCTTTGGATACGAGGCTATGTGCGTCTAGCAAGACCTATCCGATCAGTTTTCTTACTTTCCATGTAAGAAAACAACTTTAGAGTTACCACATCTCCTGTGGTAACTATTACGGGTTTTATACCGCAAGCTGACACGTTCCGGTGAAGAACTCAAAGTCCTGCGACCAACTGGAGGTTGAGTGGTGCACCCACACTTCAGATCTGAAGGAGTGAAAGAGTGCAAAGGACAATGTGAGTGCACCAGTGGACTGGTGGATACGGGCATCTATGAGCTAGCTACAAATCATTCGACATCTTTGTAATCTTAATCTTAGTGATTTCCAGATTGCGATTCTAAAGAGAAAACGTATGATGTTTTAGTCCAAACCTCTATAATTCTTTGTTCTTTATCACTTTCTATAAGCTTTTTGCATTAGATTCAAAATTCAATACCTCAAGTGTTGGAGTATACTCGAATACTGACTATGTAAAGGAGCTCAACCAGTCTTCGTTAACCCAAGGTGTTGCCAGAACATCCAACTTCAAGAGTGCAAGGTTGTTTAAATCTTCTGCTTCTTATCACACACTCTAATTTGGGACCAACAAGTGCTATCAGAGCAACTGGTCATTACAAAATTGTTGTTTTGAGTCGCTTGTGACCAAATCCATTCCTTGCACTTTTCTGTGTCTTAGCGAGCAGGTTACGTCATCATGAATATCTCAAAGCTTCCACCATACAACACGAAGAAGTTCGTTGTATGGAAGAAAACATCTACAATCTAGCACAAGAATATATTTCCTGAGATGGCAGATGTGCTGGAGAGAGGGCTGATAAAGAACATGAAGGTCAACACCAGGCTCGGTGAAGACGATGTCTCAAAAATGATTGAGAAGCCATATGCATAATGGAATCTAAAGGACAAGGAGAGAGTTTAACTGGAGTCCATTGCTCATGAGATGATTCTCTAAGCTCTCCCAGAATCAATGGTGGATGATGTGATAGAGTTAGACAGTGTAAAGAAGGTATGAGATTACCTCAACAGTCTGAGCTAAGAGATGGACCAGATAAAATGGAACAAGCTTCAAGTCTACGTGAAAAAGTATGAGTCCTTTATGGTGCTCTTCGGTGAAAGTTTTAAGGCATAGAGGCTATTTTCAACTTGATCGTCAGAGAGTTGATGGCATTAGATAGGACGTACTCTACCACAAATCTTAACGCAAAAATCTTGTCCAAAATGCCAAAGGATAATTGATTCGTGAAGATAACCACTCTCAAGGAGAAAGATATCTCCAAGATGTCCATGTACGAGTTATTTTCTCAACTCTAAGCTTATAAGTGGGACATCAAGATGGCGAACAAGAATGAAGCTATCAGGGTAGCCACTAGATCGCCAGGCAAGCATGCTGAAGATGCTACATTCTTTGTGAAAAGGGACTTCCAGAGAAGACCAAAAACACCCTTTCACTCCGAGAGACCAGCAGAGCAACCAACGATAAAGGCCTTCACCGGGAAGGATAGAGAGAGCTCAGTCTCTGAGCTTGAAGAACAAATGTGCCGCCTTTCCAAGCTTCTGGAAAAGGCTAAGGCTAAAGCTGACACTCCTAAGTCAACTGAGAAGAGGTTCGTCAAGAGACCTTAACGTTATGCTTTGAGTGTCCACGTGTGGACGAGGAGGAGAGATACAGATTAATGTGCATGTTCGAGATTAGAGAATCAAAGACCATCGCCAAAGCTATGATTTCCAGGATGGAGGTTCCTGATATTTCTGACTATAACGACGGATCAATGTCGTCTGAGGAAGAGTCAGAGGAAGAAGCTTTATTAGCTTTCATGGCTGATGAAGAGGATAACCAGTAAGCTTTGACAGCTACTAATGATGAGGTAATTGGTTATTTACCAGTTTCTATTATTTTTGTTTATCATTGAGCATCCTAAGTCATATTGCTCTGACTTAGAGGATGTTTCCCTTGATTTACTTTCTAAATGTTTTTCCAAGTTTTATGAGTTAAAAAATATTTTAGCTAATGAAAATTCCTCGCTGAAGATTCAAGTTTCCATTTTGACCGATGAGATTGAGAAATCGAGGTCAGTCAGTGAGGAACTGACAAAACTCAAGGAGGAACACTCTAATCTTCTTCAAAATTTTAATAATTTAAAAGAAAAGTGTGACTCTTTGAAAAAAAAACCTTGAGCCTGAACCCTGTAACTGTTGTTTTTAAGAAAAGCTTAAGAGTTTTAGATGAAGTGCTTTTGACTTAGAAAGATCCACCGGATAAATAGGTCTTGGTTTTATTAAAACCAATTTGAGAAATCATTCACCATCATCGAGTGTTGTCATTGACAAGAAGAAAATTGTCTATGTCAAAGCTAAGTCCAGTGATCAGCAAGTGCTGAAGGGTAAAGGGGTAGCAAATAAAGTATCAGCTCGAGCTGGTAATGCTAAATGTTGGTTTGCCAACAACCCCAAGCTAGCCAAGCAGCATGCTGCTAGGAAGCCAGCTCAGCTCCACAAGCTAGTTAATCAGCAAATTCCTGCTGAGAGGATGTAAGTTCACACAACCAGTTTGGCTAAGCAACCAGCAAGTGTTGCACCTACTTGGAGTGCACCAGCTCGGCCTATGAGGAAGCCAAACACCCCTCCTGTTGCACCAAAGATTCTTCTCACAATCCCAAAATGAGAGAATAATTCATCCAAGTAGGGGGAACAACTATTTGAGGCCCAAGCCCAACCAAATATCTTTTAAAAGGGCTATGAAGGCTGATCATATTGGTAGAGGATCGTCCCTAGGAAGCCATGTGGTTCTTACACATATCTGGAACTAGTTTTTTGAGGTCCAGCAAGTAAGCAAGCTTCGAAGTGGACTCCATGCACCTGTGCACAACCTCAATCCTCCCATAGAAAAATCCATGCATTATTTCAAGAGGAAGATGAAGGTTGTAGGGAAATGCAATGAAAAGCTTCCTGCAATGAAGATAATTCGGGTTTGGATCTCCAAAAGAGTAATCCAACATGCTAATTCTGAAGGACCTGTTGCTGATCGGGGACCTAAAGTATAATATTTATTTTGCAGGAACATGTACATGTACATCAACTTCAGAAGAAGAGGAGTTTGTAGATCCTCGACAGCGGATGCTCAGCTCACATGACCAGATTAAGAGATTTGTTCACTGATCTAATAATGGTCAAGGGACCACCGATTATGTTCGGTGACAACTCGAATGGGTGAGTTATTGGAAAGGGATGCATAGAGCAAAATGGAATCATGATCAACAACGTATCCCTCGTCACCTACTTGAAGCACAACTTGCTAAACATTAGTCAGCTTAGTGAGAATGGTTTCAAGGTTTTCTTTGCTTAATCAGAATGTCAGATCAAGGACAAAACTTCGAAGGAGGTGAAGCTAAAAAACATAAGGAAATGCAGTGGATATCAACTGGTTGTGGCGCAAGAGGCTAGTCACCTCAATTTCAAGACCATCAACCACCTGGCGAGGCACGAACTGGTAGAAGGACTACACAAGGGTGGATTCAAGAAGGAAGAAAATTGTAGAGCTTGCCAGCTTGAAAAGCAGACCAAGGTATCCTTCAAGAGCAAGACAGTTGTGGTGGCACCGAGTGCGTGTTGGAGCTCCTTCACACGGACTTGTTTAGTCCAGTGACCCCATCTCCCTGTTAGACAACTCTGCCAGCCCGTTGGTCTGCGGATGGAATGTTGTAGTGACCTTATGGCGAATGTCGTACTTGGCAAACACAATAGCAAGACTCCTATTCAAGATGGGTTTTCCCTCATCATTTATCATAGCTCTAGGTGTCCCAAACCTTGTAAAAATATTTTTATGCAAAAACTGTGTTACTATCTTGGCATCATTTGCAGGGCATGCTATTGCCTCAATCCACTATGACACATAGTCTACTACGACCAAAATGTAATGGTTCCCAAAAGAAGGAGGGAACGGGCCTATGAAGTCCATATCCCACACATCGATAAGTTCAACTTCCATAATTCCATGCTTAGGCATTTCATTACGTGCTGAAATATTTCCAACTTGCTGACATTGATCACATGCCTTCACCAGTTCGTGCGCATCCTTGAAAGTAGATGGCCAAAAGTACCCACATTTGAGCACCTTAGTTGCGGTTCACATCCTTCAAAACTCTTGTAACAATAGTACCTAGCGTATCAACCTTAGCTTAGATCATTTTTCTCCACCAGGTACTTAATAGCTGAATGATCGGTGTAGACAATCACCTTTGCACCAACCAAATAAGAGCGGGATTTGTTGAAAGCAAAAACCACTGCAAACAATTCTTTCTCAGTTGTGGTGTAGTTGATCTGAGTAGCATCTAATGCCTTACTTGCATAGTAGATAGAATAGAAAATTTTGTTCCTTCACTGGCCCAATATAACACCCATAACATGATAACTAGCATCGCAGATTACTTCAAATGGCAGAGTCCAGTTTGGAGTACTAATCACTGGGACAGTCACAGGTGCTTCCTTTTACTTCAGCAACACTTACATGCATGCTTCAGAAAAATCAAATAAGGTGTTCAACTCCAACAACGAACACATTGGCTTAGCAATTTTTGAGAAGTCCTTAATAAACCTCCGATAAAACCCAGCATGACCCAAAAAGCTTCGTACTCCCTTCATAAAGGTAGGTGGTGGTAACTTCTCTATGACAACAACCTTGGTTGGGTCTACTTCAATTCCCTTAGGAGATACCTGATGGCCTAATACAATGCCTTCGTGTACCATGAAATGGAACTTCTCTTAGTTCAGTAATAGATTACTTTCTTCGCATCTCTTTAGCACGCCTTCTAGATTACTCAAGCAGAACTCAAAGCTGCACCCAAACACTGAGAATTTGTCCGTGAATACTTCCATTGTTTTCTCAATCAACTCAAAAATTATTGACATCATGCAACGTCGGAAGGTTGAAGGTGCATTGCATAACCCAAAGGGCATCATCCGGAATGCGAAGGTCCCATAAGAACATGTAAAAATCATTTTCTACTGATCCTCTGGTGCAATGCCGATCTGATGGTACCCCGAGTACCCATCCAAAAAGCAATAAAATGCTTGTCCTAGTAACCGGTCCAACATTTGATCCATAAAAGACAATGGAAAGTGGTAATTCTTAATGGCTCTATTCAACTTCCAGTAGTCGATACATGTTGGGAAATTTGGCTAAGTTTCCTTTCCCCAGTAGCTACTTGTTT
>JAPKLW010001942.1:101663-133664 GCA_026898455.1 Plectranthus barbatus | reverse complement strand
TTTGTAATAAAATAGTTTGGTATTGATAAAAATACGCATATCATATTTGTTGGTCCCGGATATCAGGGTATACTTTGGCAGCGGAAAATACGTAAGTTCGTTTCTTGCACTCTGCTGGTTACACAGCTGACTGGGACCTTGTCAGCTGGTAAGTCAACTAGCAACTGAGTATTCAGCTGACTGGCAACTGGCTGGTAAGCTGATGACTCAGGACTTAGATAATTTTAGAGTCGAGTTTGCACAGTTATAAACTGGTTTCAGTTATACTCCAGCACTTGGGTGCTGGGTTTTAAATCAGTAAGTAAATGCTGAAAGCAGTAAATAACAAGGATATTTTATAGTGGTTCGATCAACAGATCTACGTCCACTCTCCAGTCGAAGCACTGGAAATTCACTAAAAAGAGTAATCCGGTACAAGATATCCTACGATCTATTTCCAGCTGGTAGATGCCTTGTCTACCAGTCCACTGGATCAACCGCTCCCGGTCCTTGTCCTTCTTCAACTCTCGTCAGATGGATGGAGTGCGAGCACGTCACTTCAACCTCCTCCTCCGACTGATTGGGTGTTGAGTTCTCCCAAGAACTTGACTCTTGCTGGCGGCAAAACTGCCCGTAATAACTCTGGAGCTGGCTGGCTCAAGAGCTGCTATGTTCTTCCTCGGAATGAGAAAGAACACCAAATGAGATCAATAACTCACAAGCTAGAGGCTTGGAGTCTCGTGTTCAAATGATTGACACACGGAGTAGCTTTAAGAAAAGCCTCGAAAGATTGCTTATCAGCTGATATGAATGCGTTTGAGCTTTCGGTAGTTCAAGAGTTGGCTAAGAGTGGGTAAGAGTATTGAATGCTGTTGGATCTCACGTATTTATAGACGTGAGATTCAGATTCAAATACTAGCCGTTTGGACACATCCGGAAAAGTCTCTGTCCTCGCATGTCCTTCTGCAGGCGGCAGGTAGGAATTTCCGGAAAGCGCCATACCTTTTGGTCGCTTTATCTGACACAGATCTCTTTGTGTCAGAACGACTCTATTCGTCAGTACGAGGAATCGGAACTGATAGTCTTGAACTGATAGACTTTAAGGTATCCTCCTTAAAGTCATACTCTGTCAGTTAATTCCTCGACGAATCTTCTTTTTGTCTCTAAGACTCTGGGAGAGCGAATCTTGAATTCTGCTGATAACCTCCGACTGGTAGATCATGCTGGTGATCTTGTGCTGGCAGTCTCTGCTGGTGACTTTCCTTAGCACAATCAATGTCTACCAATTTGTCTGATGTTATCTCTTGGAATCTCCCGTGACTGGTGGCTTCACCGCTGGTGAATAGTGTCAGCCAGAACACATATTCTGCTGGTGAGATTTCTCAGTCTCCTGCTGGTGAAATCTATCCAACTGGTGAACAGTGACCAGTCAATAGCTCTACTCCATGCTGATGAACAGTGTCAGCATGAGTCTTTGTCAGCCTCTTGCTGGTGAGACTTCTCTCAACTGGTAAGCACATCTCATGCTGGTGAACAGTAGCCAGCATGAGTCTTGATCAGCTGCGACTTACAACTCAAAAGACCTAAACAGGACTTTACATTTGAGACTAGAGCTATTCTAGAGACAAACTGACGCTGGTTGGACTTAGGATTTGATCCACCAAAACACTTAAACACCAAATCAAAGATCTAAGCTATCAACTGGAGAAGGGAAACTTAGCCAGATTTCCCAACAATATTAACATTAGTTTGGAATATCATTTACATTTGAAAAAATATAAATTCTTGAAATATTTGATGGAGATTTTCAATTCTAACATATTAATGTAGCAATTTCGTGTGCAAGTGCAAAGTTATATATAAAATCTACACAAAAGCGAATGTGTGAGACATTGTTAGAAATTTTTGCTCATTTCGATCGAACACGATTTGTGCATAATGTGTTTCGTTCAAAACTTATTTTGATCTGAATCAAAACATTTCGATATGAATAAGCTCACATGAAACAAACATTCTGATTGGAGTGTAGGGGTGTAATCGAACCGAGTCGAGCCGAGTAGTGCCGTGCTCAAGTTTGACTCGTTTAGTTTCGAGTCGAGTTTCGAGCTTTTTTATCGAATACTTTGATGTTCACGAACTTTGTCGAGCTTTTATCGAGCCTAAACGAACTTTCTAAATTTAGAATATATTTAAGATTTTCATTATTATTTTGAAAAAAAAAAGTTATTTATTCCAAAATAATATCATATTCATGCTCAAATTCTAAATTTTTTTCATTATTAGAATGATTTATCATTATTGTTACTCTTAAATCATGAAAACATGATTATTATAAAAGTAAATGTTTTATATTTCCTACTAATTTTAGCTAACGAGCTTGCTCACGAACTCACGAGTCAAATACCATGATGCTCAAGTGTGGTTCATTTAATAAACGAGCTTTACTAAACAAACTTGAACGAGCTTTTATCGAGTCGAGATCCGAGTAGCTCACGAACAATTTGGTTCATTTACACCCCTATTGGAGTGTAATCGAAATGCATTAGGTGCAAATTCTATTATAATCGAAATGTGTTTGTGAAACATTCGAAGATCGTCTCGCATAAATTTTTTGCCTTTGCATAAAGGTCAGGGGCGGCACGATGTACGGGCTGATGGGGTCGACCGCCCCCACGAGTTTTGATTATATATATATATATATATATATATATATATATATAAATAAAAATAAAATTATAAAGTTTGACCCCACAAAATTACGTTCAAACCCCTACAATATTCGAGTTCTAGATACACCCCGGATAAAGGCTTCAAATAGTACCTAAGTTCAGGCGTAAATAGTTAAATTCAAGATGAAATAAGAATATTGAGATTAAAAAAAATAAATTAAGTAGCTATATATTGGGCCCCAAATTATTGGGCCGTTTATATTAATTAAGGGTTCGATAAAAGCCTAGCTACCCATTTCAGCCGACACTCAAATTTACTACATGTTTGATTTTACCATTGAAAATCTATTAGTGCATGACAGCTACGTCGTAAATTAGGTAATAAACTATTTTCCATTTAAGCAAAACTTTCTTTACTAGAATCTCGTATACAATCTCCCTTTTTCCTATTTTGCATATAATTAAACAAATAATATTACTAAGTCGGCCTTTATTTACACATAATGAAACATTATTGATATAATTAAAAAATAAAATTATACTATTTCCCAGCCAACAAGATGAATGCGACATATCTCAAACAAATACAGCTTCCATAAACAAATTCACATCACATGCACTACACTATTTACAAATTTCCCCACCTTATCACTGGCATCCACCCCCCTCAAACATATGAGAGAGAGAGAGAGAGAGAGGGGGTTTTACACTTGAGAACAAGGTGTGCCGCCTGACCCACAATTTGCAACTTGCTATTACTACTACTACTATCTTTATTGATAGCTAATAGGAAGGCTGACTTCATTTTCATATTAAATTTACAGATAGAAAATGAAAGCTATGTTATTCTCAGCCTCATTTATTCTTCTTCTTCTTCATCTTATTATTATTATTTTTATCATTTTTAAATATTCATTTCCTAACTTGTCCAAATCAATACTTTTATTTTTTTTCTTTCATGTGTCCCCTAATATCAACTTGGACATTATTCAAGCTAGTACGTCCATTCTTGCGGCAGTCGCATCTCCTCGCCGTCCGAAGGCCGGATCTCCGCCGCCGGAGACCCATCTGATGTCGGAGATTCACCACCCTCTGCATAATTGAACGTTAAATTGCTAGACAACATTTTTTTAATTTCTAGGCAAAGCGATTAATAAACTGTTGACTGGTCGCTGTTAGGAGCTTTTTCTCCCAGTCCCATGTGGGGGTGATTGCGACGTTATGGTTGGTGGTTGGTTTTATAATATAGGAATTTGGTATTCAGTTTTTGAAATAATAGTGTTCATGAAAAATACCAGTTATACCAAATAGTCATGGAATATTTATGAAGGTAGCAAGTTATTGCATCAAATATTATCTATATGTCCCTGCTCGGGATGTAGCTGTGAAAATACCTTACATGTGATTAAATGATCATGAGTTCAGAAGTTCATAAATGGTTTTTCAATTATTTGCTTCTCAAGCTCAAGATATTATATTGACATGACAGGGGAAAAAAAAAAAAGTTGATTAAGATGATGGTGCATAATGACCGGCAGCTGGTAAGAACTATTGAAAAGTCAAGAGAAGATTCATTTGCAATTATTTTGATTTAGTTTAATGTTAGGACCCTATATAGTACTCCCTCCTCCGTCTCAAGTAAATTGTCCACATTTTATTTTTCGTCTGTCCCAAAATATTAGTCCACTTTCTTAAAATAGCAAATTCTCTACACTCATCATTAAAATATTCATCCCACCTACTCCCACTACCACTCACATGCATTGGTTATCGTGCCCGGTCAAATGTAGACAATTTGACCGGGACGGAAGGAGTACTAAGTAGTAAGAAGCAAGAATCCTTTTACGTGAAAGTGAAAGGACATAAGTAATAGGGTACCTCTGAGGAGGGCATCACTTTGTGGTGGGGCACTGGAATCTTGTTGAATTTTGTTAAAATGTTGCTCCAACAGTTGAAGAACTCGTGTCGGCATCAATACCATAGAGCACCCTAATCAAACCAAAAATCTTACCCCCATTTCACCACTTTCATCAAAAACAAATAACACACACACACACCAGCTCATTCACTACACACAATTATATGATCAAGAAAAAAAATAAAAATCAAAGGGCTCAAAAATTGAAGAGGTACTTATTAATATATATTATGATATTCGATACGGGTCCCTACAATTTAAAGTGGGTTGTTCCTTTTTCTACTTTTTATTTTACATACGTAATATATATAAATATTGATGATTTTTAACAAAGTAGTGCTTATCTTCTTCCTATGTTATCATATAGTTATCTACAATATCTGATATGACGGCTCTCTATGTGGTCGTGTATCAATGAATGACAACCGTAGGCTATACGCCTCATTATAAAGTTTAGTATTTCAAACTAAGACCAATATACAATAATTGATATCCAAACCTATTTAATTTTGTACAAATGGGTGTGCTCTATTAAGTGGCGTATCCAAGATTTCAGAATCGATGGTACAATATAAATAATATTCCACTAGAGTTATATAATAAGATTACTATCAATTTAAAGTCCGAAAAGTAATTTAATCATTGATTTAGACCTTACTACACAAAGATTTTTATAAATGAACAAAAGGAAAAGAGATAATTATAAGGATCTATAGATCAATCGTTATCTGTTTATTTAATTGAAAAGAAAATTAGCAAGTCTCTATCAAAAAGAAAAATAAAACAAGAAAAGAAGAAAAAATATCAGAAGTAGGGTTGTATGCAAGTATGGTCAGGATAAATTGCTTTTTCTTCACCCCAAACGAAGGTGGGTGAGAATTGAGATGAGATCCCACCGCTCAAGATTCCAAATTACGGTTATTGGCTGACGCATATTCCAAAAAATAAAATATCATAAATAAGAAATAGAAAAAGATGCAAAATGGGACAAGATCAACGGCTGGCAGCAATCAGAGTGGAATCATGACCCTTTCAATAATTCAAGATTCCACATCGCTTTCCCAATTATATTAGGAGTACTTCATTTCTCTTTCCTTGGAGATTCATTTAGATCCGAACTGAAATTTCACAAAAACTACTTAGGTAATTTTTTTTCCTTGATAATTATTAGGGAATAATTATTATTTTATTATAAAATCTATTGTGTCGGGACTCGGATCTATGATGTATCCCTATTGGAGTGATGCGTGACATGCCCATCTAAGTACTTTGAATTTATTGTACTTTAATTTTATATTTCACTTTATTTGATACGATATTTAATCTCTCTTTTTACACTAAATGCAGACGGTTATAACAAAATACTTAATTATTATTATTATTATTATTTGAATAAAATTTGAAAAGTTACCTGTTTTGCTTTTAACTTCGGACGGGTCGCGGGGCAGAAAAACTCCGGTCCCGTTCGACCCGGTTACCGACTTGGATCCGCCGAGGAAGACGGCCTGCATACCCGACCCGGTATACCCGTTTCTGGCGACTCCACCAACTCCCCACTCTCTACCTCTGTATTGCTTATATTGCTGCTCTGTTTTCTGCAGAGGTGACTCGGCCCTTCTGACTCGTCTTCTCCGATTCAAACCCTCTTTACTCAGTGGTGGCTGATTCTTCAACTCGTAAACCTACTCTTACAAAACGCAAACACAATTCATATATCAATCCCTAATTTTCCTCAAAAAAAAAAAGCAACAATCCGACACCTGAAAATGCGACTTTACTTGAATATCAAGCTGAGTTGGATCGTCAACACGGACCGAACTCGAGTAAAATCCGCCTTTCACAGCGCTGGATCTCTCGCCGCTCCGGTCGGCACTGCTCCTGACGCTTCTACCAGCCTTCAACGATTCTAACAGAATAAATCAGCAGCAAATCCAAATACTCGAGCGCGAACACACGCACATAACGTGAAAAAAAAAAATTAAATAAATAAAAAATAGAGTAGTTACGCAATTACCTGATAAACATGATTCGCAGCAGATTCCTCTTCATCTTCCTCCTCAAGCATACACTCGGCCATCTGGCGAGTCAACTCAGCGATGAAATCCGCGTCGTCGGCTTCCGAGGACCCCAAATCCGAGTGCAGCGGCGTGCTGAATCCGGAGGAGGAAGACGAGTCCCACGACGACAGGAACTGAGTCGAACTGGAGCTCACGCTGGACGCCGATACCACCACATCCACCTCCTTCTCCTTCTCCTTCTCCTTCTCCTTCTCCTTCTCCTTCTCCACGGCCGTGTTTCGATGGTTTTTGAACAAATCAGAAAAAAGCAGCGGTTTCCTGTTATTGGAGTTGCAATCGAACGCCATAACTTCGTCAATCCCCCTTCAGCTTGAAACGAATCGCAGCAGCGAGGGTTTGTTGCTGTTGCTGTTGTTTGTAGAAGAAGAAGAAGAAGAAGGGAATTTTGGAGATTCTGAATTATGAGTAATTAATCAGTTAGCGATGGTGGATTTAAGGGGGCTTCACTCACGTTGTCAAAATAGCATTGGAGTTGGTATAAAATAAACTTATAGTAATAAATTTATTGATTTCAACTTATGTTTTTTTATTTAAATTTGCAATTATGGTGTGACAACATCATCATCAAATATATAATTAACATATGATTAATTATTCAACACATTCATAACTTATTTGCGATTGATATTTGGAAGACTATCTATTCTTACCACATTTGAGTTCAAATCAAATTCAACTACTTGAACACAAATCCCATCACTATGCTTAAATTACTACAAACTTCCTAATATTCCTCTTTACAAAATTAAAATGTGCAACTATATATATTCCTATATAGTAGTCGGTGATACTCTTTTACCAAACTATAGATAATAATATACTTTTTTTTTTTTAGATGAATTGTTATAACAGTTCATTGAATGTTAAAAAAAAAAAAAAAAATCGGAATTACATGCAATTTTTTAAAATTTATCTCAAATTATTAAAATATTTCAATAAATACTTATTTAAAACTATGCAAATATATTATAAATTATACTTTTCAATCAACAAAAAGCTGACATTATTATTGGAAATCCATGTTAGCAAATTAATTTTTTGGATTTAAATGTTCGGTTGATAGCTCATTGTGTATAACTTGGATTTTCGTTGATCGGAAAAAAATAACTTAGGATATATTTGCATAGTTTTAAATAGTTTGAGATATATCAGCATTATTTTAAATAGTTGGGGTATTTATTGAAATATTTAAATAATTTGGGATAAATTTGAAAAAATATACTTCGGGATATATTTGAATATTTTGCCTAAACTAATTTTACTGTGAAGAAGATTAAGGAAGATGTTTTTCGTGTTCTTTATTTTTTGTTTTGAAATGAAAGAGGCATGGAATGCTAACCTAGTCAGGGTTCCTTTGACTTGATCTCCTTACATGTCGTTTTTTCTTTTTGTTGTATGTTTATTGGACTTGTTATTTGATCTCATTACTGTTCTGGTCAAGTAGTTTCTTGGTCGTGTTCTTGTCCCCTCGTCGTTTGGTTGTTTTCTTTCCGAGTATGTTTGAATTCGCTCGTAAATTTTATGGCTCTTCTATTTATTGCAAATATTTTTTTTTAAAGGAGAATTGTCAATTTAATACTCAAAAGATAGTTTTATTATTGATTTAGGACTCAAAAGATAAATTAAAGTCGTGGATTGAGAATTTTAGAATCTTTCGAGAACTAAATTAAGAATTTTTGTGATCTTTCATATTTTTGATTGATTTTTAATTTTTTGAATCCTTAATCGATATATAAATTATTATTTTTTTTAAATTCTGAATTGATAATATTTTTTCAGAAAAAAATTAATTTTTTTTAAAGAAAAAATCAAGTGAAAGTTGGTGCATTGGATTGGACCGTACATTTGACCTGACAACTCAACCGCCATTTGTTTGGAAGTTGGATTCCATCATCTATTTTTATCTTCTTTTCAATTTAGTAAAATTCTATAATGAGTTGATCTCCTAAGAGACGGTCTCACTATTTTTTTATTGTGAGACAAACCTTAATACATTATTTCAATAAGTTAAATTCATCATTTCATTTTTAAGAATTACATTATTTGCAACAAAGAAATACATCATTTGCAATAAAGAAATACATCATTTCATTAAACTCACATTACAATAAAAATGGTGAAACACCATTTGCAATAAAAAAAATACATCATTTCATTAAATTCGTCTCACAATAAAAATGATGAGACCGTCTTTTATAAATTACAGTAATTAATTAGAGGTGAAGAATATTTGAATTGAAAGTTAATTTTACTTATTGTTATGATATAACTCTACCATGACTTATAAGCTATAACTCAAAGTAAAATTTAAAAACTATATAAATAAGTTTCGAGATTATATAAACCACACACGTCCAACCAAAATTTATGAGACAAAATTCAATTATTTTACTTGAGATTATCTTATGCACGACCATGCCCACATAAAAAAAAAAGCATATCAATTATCTAATATATAATAATATAATTCATTAGTAAAATAATAGAGCAATTTTGAATTAGGTTATATAGTTTAGAAATTAAACATCTTATAATAAAATTCGAGCAATGCAAATCAAATAATTCCGAATTTTGTAGTAGATTGTAAACGTATAATACTAAAGAGAAGAGACGATGGATGGGAATTAATTGTATTATTATTCACCCATGTGTATAACTAAAATGTTATTATCATGCCTATATACAAGAATTAGATTCTACCAAAGTTCTAGAAGAATATATATATATATTGCATCTTGCACCATAGTAATTATTACATTAATGTTATCGTTTATGTATATTGTTGGAGCATGATGATAATCGGTCTGACTTAGAGACCCACAGTGCAGCCCAACATCGATTTGACAGACTGAGTAGCAAGTCGGCCCAGAAGGAAGAAGCCTAGGAGAAAGCAGTCTGAAAGAAAAAGTAGTCTAACTGAAAGCTATTCGCAACAAGCAGTTCGACAAAAGCGGTCCAGTCGGGTTCGACATGACAAACTAGGACACCCAGGCGGTTATTGAGCAACCGTCCAATGGTCCGACGAGCAACGGGAGGATAAGCTCGCGACCTTCTCGGAAGAAGTTGGTGGCACTCATCGCAACGACTCTGATAAATCCGGAGTTCGCAACCCAACAGGTCGCGCTAAATTCTAGGAAACCCTAGTAAATTCAGACCCCTATATATAACACATTGTAAGCCATTTTTCGACACTTAACCCTAGATATCAAAATCCTACGCTATTGATTTCCTTTTTGAATTTTTCTAAGCTGTACTTGCGATACACGTCAAGCCGGTTATTGTCGGACTGGTTTCCCGGCTGCCGCTACATAATTTTATTAAATAATATAACTTGGCTTATCATACTTTCATTTATTATTCTCAAGTGTTGTTTTTACCATTTTCTGTATTATTTGTATATAAAGTTCTCAGGGCTCTGTATCCGTACGAAACGAACCTCAACGATTTGGCGCCCACCATGGGGCCCGGGGAACAATATTGCACTAACCCCTTTTGAAGGAAATGGCTGACGATGGATATAACACCAACATGATCGAAGTCGACACTGGAAGAACTGCTCCGCCACCAGGAGCAGGTCGAGGAACTCACCCAAGCGTGGGACGAGGGGCTCCCACAAGAACCGGATGGGGGGCTCCACCAGCAGGCGGACGCGGAGCCCCGCTAACACCAAATGCTGGCGGAACGGTGGATGACCTTCTCAGAGCTTTCAACGTCACGCCGCTTAACAAACTGGAATTCCTGTCACCCCCACCTTCGAGTATGGGGGATCCACATGTAGCCCAGCTGGTCAGCCAGGTCCAAGCTGCCAAAAGCGTTATGGAGAGAATGGGAGCGCAAATGGAAGAGATGACAAGGAGGTACGAACTCCTCGATCGTGAGAATCGGCGATTGCAACATCAAGTCAACACGCGCCCCATCATCGAGGAGCCCGAAAGTGCTAGTAGGGAGCGTCAGACTGCAACCCGAAACCTACAAGTGAAGTTCAACCAAACCGACGGGGCTGACAACGACGAGTAACCCCGTGAACTCCAAACAGGGATCCCCAGGTGCAGAGGGACCAAGAGACCGAGCCAAGTCAGATTAGTACCCCTGTATTTACGCAGATAGAGCGCCGAATCAAACAGAGACTGAGTTACTTCGAGTCTCTCATCGCCAGAATCCCAGGACTTCTGCCTCCGGAGAGGACAATACCGAGGGAAAGCTACGCAGAGTCCCCATTCTCCCATGAAATAGCAGATACCGAACTACCAGCATAGTTCACCCCGCCTAGCTTCGTGATGTATGATGGGACTAGTGACCCGAAGAACCACGTGGTCGTGTACAAGAAAAAGATCTTCGCATTGGTGATTCCAAGCTCCCAGCGAGAGGCATGTATGTGCAAGAGTTTCGGCTCCAGTCTCACCGGTCCCGCACTCCAGTGGTTCATTAACCTACTAAGAAATTCCATCTCAACGATCGCCGAACTACACCAGCTATTATTGCAACATTACTCGAGTAATCGGAGGCTTAACAAGCACCCCGACAACCTGTACGCCGTGATCCAGAGGCCGGACAAACCACTGAGGTCGTATTTATCCAGATTCAACAAAGAGCTAGTAGTCGTGTCGAACTGCCCGAATAGCACTATGGTGCGGGTGTTCACCAAGGGATTGGACGTGAATTCTAATCTCTACCGCGAACTCTCCATATACTCGTGCCAGACCATGGATGATGCACTCAATAGGGCTTGGGCACTTATCAAGTGGGAGGAAGAGGAGCCCTACAGAAAGGCATGCCGAAATAGTGGAAGACCTGCAGCCCGAGAAGAACACCGGTGCGAGCCGCACGACAGGCGATCTCCTAGATCTCACCCGTACAACAGACCGCCTCAAATTAACAATCTGGTACCTTACATGCCCAACTACACTCTGTCAATCGAGCCAGCGGAGTTGGTTCAAAACGTACTGCGCCGAATGCCCAAGAAAGTGAAGTGGCCGTAGAAGATGAAAATTGATGCCTCGATGCGCGATGTCCAAAAGTTCTGTGAGTTCCACAATAATCATGGACACACGACGGCAGATTGCATAATGTTGCGGCTGGAAGTGATCGAACTTCTCAAGAAGGGCTACCGATCGAATACTTGTAAGACAGGGGAAGACGAACATGGAACCGGGAAAAAGCAGCCCAAAGAGTGGAGGAACGACGCAGGGGTGGCCCCGAAATCACCAGTACTTGTCTACACCATCAACTGCATCACCGGAATAAATCAACAGCATCACTCGTTCAGCCGCAAAGATAGCTCGGCGGCTAACCCTCGAAGAAGTCATGGCACCAAGGAAGAATCTGGAGTGCACCCCGATCGAATTCACAAACAATGAGGTGTCAAGGCTCGACCACCCCATGATGACGCATTGGTGATCTCGTTGCTAATCTCGAATTGCCTCGTGAAGAGAATACTGATCAACAATGGGAGTTCGACAAATATCTTGTTCCTGCGTGCATTAAAGGAGATGAAGCTTCCCAAGGAGAATCGACTTATTTCGTACATATATTATTTAAATAATATAAATATTAAAATTTAACTCAAGTTTCATTGTTTTCTGAAAAAGGGCGATTGACATCCTAATTTTGACAGATTTTTGTACTTTTGGGTATTTTTGTGACGTGTTTATAAAAGTGAATATTTTTATGTGTATAAGGCAAAATGGGTATTCTATTGTTTTTCTCAATAATGTTATTTTTTTCATAATTTTCTAGCCTTCAAAATCTTATAAAAAAAAGGAAGATTGATTATTTACCCACAAAAAAATGACACGTACATTTTCTAGGGGTGTAATCGAACCGAGTCGAGTAGTGTGCTATATTCAAGTTTGACTCGTTTAATATCGAGTCAAACTTGGAGCCTTTTTACTGAATACTTTGGTGTTCACGAACTTTATCGAGTTCTAGTTCAGCCTAAACGAACTTTCTAAATTTACAATCTATTTAAAATGTTTATTATTATTTCGACGGAAAAAGTTATTTGTTCCAAAACTAATCTCATATTAATGCTCAAATTCTAAAATCTCTTATTACTAGAAAAGTTTATTATTATTGTTACTCTTAAATCATAAAATATTTCTTTTATAAAAATGATTATTTTATAATTACTAATTTTAGCTAATGAGACTACTTACAAGCTCACAAGTCAAATTATATAATATTCAAGTATGGTACATTTAATAAACAAAATTTATTAAAGAAACTCGAATGAACTTTTTATCAACTCGAGATTCGAAAAGCTCACAAACAATTTAGTTCATCATAGTCACCAATATCTTTTATGATAAATCAATTATGGATCGAGACAAAATGAACCCCTCTTCATTAAAAATTATATATCTCATTTCCAAAATCCAAAAATAAATAATAAATAATAGTAATACATATGCGGCCGCCTCCACAAAAACTTGCCGTTCAATATTTTTAATTGGATAATGCTCACGAAATTCAAAAAGGCAAATTAAAAATTTCTTCATCCAATTAAGTTTATCTATTTCTAACTAGAAAACTCTTTTGACTTTAACATTATTAACCTAAAGTAACATCTTAATTAAATAATAATAAATAGGGTGACTAAATGGCTATAACATTATAAATTAAAAATCTACTAAATGCCTAACATCAACATTTAATCCTCATAAAATTAATTTATCCGTTTTAGAAATAAATTTGAAAATAAATTATTATTCCTTACTAAGAAAAGAAACGGATTTTTTTTAGCGCGGCACAAAAACCGTTGACCGACACCGACGGCCGCCGCAAGCCCTAATTTTCTTACACGTCATGCTATTTCTTTAAATTAAATGTAGCAAATTATTAATTTATCATATTAATATTTTATTTTCTTGCAATTATTATGTCCACCATTAAATAGCTATATAGAACACAACTTGTACTCCACATGATGTCATTACAATCTTAATTCACAATTAAGGAAATATTAATCTATTGTTTACATTTAAGTAGATATACACCCGTATATTATACGGAATACTTTTTTATGTATATTTCTTATTAAAATGTTTCAAAATTTTATAATATACATTTAAATTACTAAAAAGAAAATCTCACAGTACTATCACCTCCAAATACTTATAAAAAATAATGAAATCTTGAGTCATGATTACATTTTGTATTAATGTGAAATATATTACATATATTTTATATTGTAACAAAATCATGTCTTGTAATATTATATTATATTATAATTTAGCATTAGCAGCTAATTTTATAGTGTTTTATATTGAATTTTAAGTATATATTAAATAATATTATATTTTATGAGTTATTTTTCATTTTGTAGTAATATATATTATTTGTATTTTATTTTTAATAAAGTTTGTATGAATCTTTTTTAATAATTATTGCTAAGTTTTTTAAAATGATAGAAGCTCAAGGTTGTTCATGATGTTGAGATTTGATTAAGTATATATTAATATCAGTATTATATATTAAAATAAATTTAATTTTTAATAACAATATTATATATATATATATATATATATCAATATATTATAATATATGTTATTTTCTATATTATACATTATATATGTAATAAAAATAAAATGAACTACATCAAATGGTTAATTAGCCTAATAAATAGAAGTTTAATATACAAAATTATTTCATAAAGTTGTAAATTTAGTGTTATTTAAAAATTAATAAATAAAATATTTAAAAGAAAAAGTGACAAATTTATTTTTTTTAATTCCTATAACTATTTACATTTATATAATGAGACTAAATGTTTTTGGCGAAAAAATGGCAAAATTATAACAAGATAAAACTATTTTAATCTAATATATTTATAGATAATAGGAATTTGCAAGTCTTATAAAAATATAAATTATATTCCGGAGTGTGATATCAAGGGCATTTGAGTATTTCTAATGTTGTGTGTAACTAAGTTTTTATTAACTTCCGATTTTCCTTAAAAATAGACTTTCAATTACACAATATCCATAGGAAATAAATTAAATTGGGTGACAAAAAATAAAATTTATATTAAATAGAAATAGATTTAAATATTTACATTTATCACATTTATGGTTTGGGATAAAGAAATATAAGTCATCATAACTTATATAAGAAAATGTAATACTCCTTACATCCCGATTAATTAGTCATACATTGACCGGGCACGCTAATTAATGTTTATGAGTGTAGAGAAATTAATATTTTATTAATATTAGTGAAAAACATGCCATTTTAAAAAATGCAATTAATATAACGGGACAAATAAAAAAAATCGAAACTAATACGGTGAGACATAGTGAATATATTTTTAATATAAAGTATATATATATAAAGAGATCTTAATTTTTATCCTTGATTAAATATAAATAAAGAATGTGTTGTACCTAGACTAATTGTAAGGTAATTATTATGTAGTAGGATGTGTTGTACCTATACTTATATCACCACCGTGAATGTTGCAACGTGGACCTACTAAATTATTATTTGCTTAGTATTTGATTTATAGGATTTATCTCGATCAGTGTCTATCATCATGTATGTAGGGGCCCTAATCGATTTGTTTTTTTTTTAAATAGTATTGTGATCTTAATTTTTTACGAGTTAGTTCCTTGTAGACAAGTATTTGTAAGGGTTTGATGTCAGGGCGAAGAATGTTCATCGGTACAAAGAAGTATGAATAATGAGCAGTTCTTTTTATGAGTTAGTTTCTTTTATATATCGACAAGTTTTTTTAAGGATTCGGTGTTGGAGCGGAGAATGTTCGCCGGTATAAAGAAGTATGGACAATGAGCAATTCCCATAAAACTTTTATTAATTGAGCGGATAATGACATGAATTAACTAAATATACCAGAATGAGAGACATTATAAGGCTATACGTGAATGAGATTGTATAATTAAAAAAAGATTAAATGATTTGATATGTGCTACTCACACCAACATGGTAACATGGTGCACCATCTTTTTCGGCACTATGATATAGAACTAAGATGGGTGATCGTGTCAGTTTGTGGGATCAGCTGTCAATTTACAAGTTGGATCATACTGTTGGTGGGTAACGTGACCAACGTTGAGTGAGCTCGTTCGCGCCTTGCGGACAAGGAGTTATAAGCATGAAAAAAAGGGGTTGATGATAAAGAAAAAGAGAAAGTACTCGTATTGTTTTGTGGGTCAGCCGTTAGTTTACATGATATATCAGGTTACTGGTAGGTAATGTGGTCAAGCTCGGGTGAGTTTGTTCAAGCCCTGGGGCCGAGGCATACAAGTATGAAAAAAAGGGTTGAAAATA
The DNA here is from genome assembly GCA_026898455.1 of Plectranthus barbatus. Taxonomy (NCBI): domain Eukaryota; kingdom Viridiplantae; phylum Streptophyta; class Magnoliopsida; order Lamiales; family Lamiaceae; genus Plectranthus; species Plectranthus barbatus. The sequence goes on along the minus strand of JAPKLW010001942.1, from coordinate 117,735 downwards.
AAAAAGAACATTACGAAAATGAAGGCATTGGGCATTACTATAGCATGAAAAAAAAGGTTGAGAACAAAGGAAAAGAGATCAAATAAATATTAATATTGAGGTTCTATTCGTAACCGATATAGAACCCCATAATAAAAAAGGGAAACGACGAGAGAAGTGATAATAGCAATAATGGTAGTAGTAAACAAAATAAGTAAAGAGATACGCGGCCATTAAATTGCAGTAGTAGATCAACAAATGCTATAGATCCAATTATATTTGAGTAATATTATAACTTGAGCAATAGAAAATCATGTGTATCCGCGATCTAGAGTCATTCATTTATATATATATGATGCTCCCCACTCGTCTTGTCGAACCGTTAGGGTGTGTCACAAGCAGTTTAGATGATTTAACAACGAAAGACTTGAATAATATCAAAAGTAAGCGTTAGATTAAAAAAGCACATCCAAACACTCCAAACATATTTATATCAGATGGTTGCTACGTGGAACAGATTTCCCTGTGCAACAAAATGCAGGTAGAGACAAAAAATATTTGGGGCCTCTAGTTTTTTTTTCCACCTTAACTTCAATTTCTCCGTATTCTATTTTTCCTTATTTTTATCCATTTTTAATCATTCACTAGGGGGACTATCTTATAAAATATTGGATTACACAACTACAAAACTAAAAAATAAAAATAAAAATCTGAGTAATGGGGGCTCCAGCCGGGCCCCTAGCCCTAGTGTAGCTCCGCTAATGACAAAATGTATCAACAAGCAAAATACAGAGTGTGTTTTCTCGAATGATTACAATTACTGGAAATGAAATGGTTTAGAGTTTTTTGCATCAGAGGGTTACGTAGTGGAGATATGTATGTGAATAAGCATATCTTAGGATCATGATCTTATTGTAACTGTTTGCTCTTTACACCTCCGCATTTGTATCGTTGCTACTAACCTATATATTTTAGAAATAATGCATAAGAAGTGAGTTCAACATACTCAATGGACATATACCCCAAAACAATACATTTATATATATATATATATATATATATATTTATGAATGTTATGCCATACAGAGATAAACCATCGAATTTCATTTCATATAATCTGACCGTACGAAGAAATGAAACAAAAAGAAAAGGAAATTACAACTTTTGCATGATCTGATGTGTAGTTCTCACTTCTTCCTAAACCATTTTTGCGAACCTTTCACCCGCATGCATGGCAACTAAGCTTCCTTCTTCATCCGCGACTGCATGAACTGACACAAAAACTAATAAGTTTTGAGCAAATATATTGTTTTTGTTGAGAAGGTAGGCATAAAGTTTTATTCCCGAGCCCCAAACCTGCTTGGTTCAGCCTTGAGTCGTGTTAAGTTGTTGGTCAGGTAGTTTGAGTCCAACGGAATAATGAAATCTCTCAACCCATTTCTAAAAACTAATTTCACTCTCCCTCTCGATCTCTAGGGTAGGGGCCGACAACAGGTGAGTCCTGAGCCAATCGTCCCTCTTATCAGAGGCTGAGAAGGGTCCGCACACATGCAAGAGTCGTAAATAGAAGCAAATCATATATCATCGTTCATCTATAGCAGTGGCAATGCGTAGATAAGACCGATAAAGTTCATTCATGGCGACGAAAGCAAGTCGGGTCAAGCTCCTTCGACGAGGAAGCTTCGGGATCCGGCAATAATTAGAGCCGGAGAAACGACGATCGACAATTGTGCTGATACCCAACAATATTATGAATGAGATAGTTTATTATTTGAAAAAAATTAATTGTTAACATAAATTTAAAAATAAAAATCTGGTTAGTTAAAACTAAAATAAAATTAAGGATAATTCTAAACACAGCCAAAAAATTTCTCCACGTAGCCTCTCATTTAAAATTAATAAAATTATTATTTAATATTACTGTTTTAACCTTGTAACTCTTTTCTTAAAAAAATCGCAGCCCCCATTCCCTTTTAAGAAATATTTTTCCTTTCTTTTCCTAATCTCCACCATACCTTTGAAGCTAAATTGAAATTTCCGTCTACTTTCGTGAAGTGTTCTATTTGCTCCCATTCCATACTTATCTTATTGCCCATAACCCATTTTATTGCCTTTATTATTTTAAAGTTAATTAGTATTGCTGCCGTGATTTTCTACGGTTAGAATTGAGTTGTCTTGGATTATGTTCTTGATCTCTTAAATGTTTCTCATAAGGATTTTGAACGGGGCCATCGATTTCTTGTTGCTTTCAAGATTTTCAGATTTTGTTAAGCTTGACATCAATAAGTTACATAAATAGGTTATGAATCCAAGCAGGAGAGTGATGACTGCGGGTAACGACATTTTTCCTTTTTGACATACAATCACAAACACTATCAATGTTTTGTGTGAAGCCTATGGTGGTGATTGTGGTGGGGTTTGAAGAAAATAGTCGAGATAAAATAAATGAAATAGATTGTAGTGTTTTAGTCCTGGAAGGGATTTAAAGAAAAAAAAATCTATACAAAATTGTAAAAAACGAAGGTAATGATCAATTAAAATTTTAAATTTACAGTTTTTTGTAGTGAGGAGGAAATTAGATCGTGAAATAACAAGATACTAAAGAGATGAAAAATATTTTTAATTGAAGGGGTTGTGTTTCTTACGGGTTGCATTGAATTTTTTGCTGTGTTTAGAATGATCCTTCTAAAATTAGGGTTATAGGAATAAAATTGTAATAACATATAAAAATTTAATAAATTTTTTAAAGGGGGCTGCAAGAAGTAAAAATGCGGCTGTATTTAGAATTACCCTAAAATTAAGTATATGATAGAAAATATAAACAACTCAATTTCAAAATTAATGTTATTATATTACAATCATTGTCAATAATTGATATTCAATTTCTCACTACAATCAATATTATTCTGTATTGCTAGTACTCCCTCCGTCCCACCTTAATTGTCCCACTTTCCTTTTTCATTCGTCCCACCTCAATTGTCCCATTACTAAAAAAGGAAACTTTCTCACACTCAACAATAAAATATTAATTTCACTCAACTTACTTTACACTCACACTCCTTGGTTATTGTGCCCGATCAACCCGGGACAATTCAGCCGGGACGGAGGGAGTATATTTTATCCATATTCCACATATTATTATCATATATACTATGTTTGGCCTTTTTCTTTTTCTTTTTTTCAAAAAATTATCAATTTTATAAAAAACTTCCATGAATATAAAACTTATGAAAAAACACATAAAGACTTAACAAAAAAATAAATAAATTATTTCAAGCTCAAGATATTTTGTATTTTTATAAATATATTATTTAAATAAAAAAAAAGTATATTACGCTATTAACGTTTCACTAGAATGGACCAAGCAAAGCCCTAGATTTTGAATTTGTAGACCCAATTTGAGCATATCAGTGAACAAACCTCAACGCAGTTTGGGGAAGAGAGAGAGAGAGAGAGAGAGAGAGAGGAGAGGAGGGCTCCCCAATCCAACCTCAAGGGGGGGAAAGTGGAGGGGTCCAGTCCAAAAATGCCCATACACAACCACACGAGCGCACCGGATTTATCGACTGCTAGTGCGACGATGATTTTCTTGTTTTAATTAGTATTAATTTTTCCCGCATAGGATATAGTCGCCTCCGCCTCATCTCCCATTTTTAGTTTCCTCAAAATTTTCATTTTGTTGGGTATCCCAATCCTTGTTTCATCCCTGTCTAAATCGAGGTTCATCTCTATTCATCCGCATGTTTTATTTTTTCTTGGTTTCTGGCCATGAAACACTGAAGAATTTGTCATATTCTGCGCTTTGGTTTTGTTAATTGGGAATCTAGGGTTTGAATTTTCTGTTTCCCTTTTCCTTTTTCTAGGGTTTGCAGCGGGGAAATTGAGGTGAGGAAACTATGGCGGCGAATGGGCAGGGGATAGAGCCTGCCTTGTTGGATGACATAATCAATCGGCTATTGGAGTTTCGCAATGCGCGGACTGTGCGTCAGGTGCAGCTCTCGGAGAATGAGATCCGTGCGCTTTGTACGAGGTCGCGCGAAATCTTCCTTTCCCAGCCTAATCTTCTCGAGCTCGAAGCTCCGATTAAGATCTGTGGTATAACATTCGCATCAATTTCTCGGCTTTGAGTCTGCTTGAATTGTTTGCGACGTTTTTGGGTTGGGAATTTCTATTAATAATTGATCTTTGACGAATCCAGGGTCAAATTTTCGGCATTTTCTTTATGGGAATATCTCAAATATGGTTCATGAGTTTTGATGTGATTTTTCTGCTTTGTGCGAGTGAAATGCCATTTTGTGTCTGATCATGGGTTGTAAGAGGGTGGAGTTAATGTAGATACAATGCATTTATTTCCTGAGCTGCATCAGAGAAACTTGAAAATATGTTATTTTTCTTGATCATTTAGTTTCCGTATATCTTCCACCATAATTAGTGAAACCTTAATAGGTTGAATCGCAGGGTTGTTGACTGTAGGGCTTGTATTTGTATTTGTATATGTCCCTGTCAAAGAATAATTGATATAGATGCATTTATATAAGGGTCCTCCTTCATAGACAGATGAAAATGTGCCCTAAGTACTTTGTCCAAGTTACTTTGGCGAATGATTGCTGAATCTACTTTGGATCTACAATTTTATCTAACTGAGCGAGTACGTGATTTCTTGCTCTTGCTATAAGTTTGAAACATTATTTCAAAAGAAGGCAAACTCTATGTTTAACTAAATAAGTTCCTGGATTCACACTGTTCTTTGGTCAGAAACTAGTTACCTTTTTGTCGTCACTTTTCACTGTCACCAAATGTAAAAATCGGAAACTGTAACAAACTCATTTAATGATTTTTGCTTGAATATCATAAGGGACACATCACTAGTAGACAGCCACTTTAATGAGTTTTTCCGGTTTGTGGTACTTTTAGAGTTATTACCTAGCATGAAAGGTGGAACTAATGTTTAATGATGAAATAACAAGTAAACAAGTTTCTGGTATCCTACTATCCATTCATTGAAAGCAATAAGGTTCTCTTCTTTAGTGTGTGATTTTCTCACTGTACCTGTTTTTTTAATTTGGATTTCAGGTGATATTCATGGGCAATATGGGGATCTTTTAAGGCTGTTTGAATATGGAGGATTTCCGCCAGAGGCCAATTATTTGTTTTTAGGGGATTATGTAGACCGTGGCAAACAGAGTTTAGAGACTATATGCCTCCTCCTTGCCTACAAAATCAAATATCCTGAGAATTTCTTTCTCTTAAGAGGAAATCACGAATGTGCTTCCATCAATAGGATATATGGATTCTATGATGAATGTAAACGTCGATTCAATGTTAGACTTTGGAAAGTTTTTACTGAATGTTTTAACTGCCTCCCTGTGGCAGCTCTTATAGACGATAAAATACTCTGCATGCATGGTGGTCTTTCTCCTGACCTGACAAACTTAGACCAAATAAGAAATCTACCTCGTCCAACTGATGTTCCAGATTCTGGCCTTCTTTGTGATTTACTTTGGTCGGATCCTAGTAGAGAAATGAAAGGCTGGGGAATGAATGACAGGGGAGTCTCGTACACATTTGGTGCAGATAAGGTGGCCGAGTTCTTGATGCAGCATGATATGGACCTTGTTTGTCGTGCTCACCAGGCATTTTCCTTTTTTGCCTTTTCTCTTGTTTTCTTTATTTTCCATTTCATATAATCTCTGCTGTCTAATTAAGTACTTTGTCGAGCAGGTTGTAGAAGATGGATACGAGTTTTTTGCTGATAGGCAGCTAGTTACAATATTTTCTGCTCCCAACTATTGTGGTGAATTTGATAATGCTGGTGCCATGATGAGTGTTGATGAGAGTTTGATGTGCTCCTTCCAGATCCTGAAACCAACTGACAGAAAGCGGTTCTTGTAAAGCTAGTTTGATAACACCTGTCTCAGTTCTCCTTATCTGCCCAGGTTTGTCGTAATTTTGTTTAATATTGTCTCTTAAAAACAAAATGGGGGGATGAAAGCAAATAACTTAGTTCACTTAAAGACTGTGCGACTTTTCTGGTTCATTTGCTACTCCATGAAGAATGCCTTAATTCTTAAGATTTTGTTTTAACCTTTGTGGGATTCTTGTAGTAACTCTATAAGCTTAGCAACCGTTCATGCCTTAGGAAGTAATAATGTACCATGTTGTGTTGAGGTTAAAAGGGTCTCAAGATGATTTCACTGCATCTATCAGGCACATGTTTAAGGTTTTTGATGATGAGTAATACGTTTCGTATGGTTTGTTTTAATCGTCTACAGAGGTTCGGTAATCTTTGTGTGCCTCAGAAGATGCAGGCTTCATTGCCGGTGTAGAATGTAGAGACAAGAAGGTGGTTTGTTATTCCTGCGGGATCATCACCGTGTCCTGATGTTGAACCCCCCCCCCCCCCAAAAAAAAAAAAAGACTAGCTAGTTTGGAAGCAATTGTGCTTCTACCGGCACTAAGCACTGTATTTTAATTTTCCATTAAAGTTTTCTTTAATTTTCTCTATACCGACTTTATGAGTTGACTGTGTAAATACTCTTCCTATATATCGCAATTATAATTGTAGATTGTTGGTTTTGTGAAGTTTTGTCTCCTATATTCTTCTTCTTTCTTGGCTGATCAGCATATATGTTTTTATATTAAAGAAACCTTATTGTTAATATTGAAACTGATGTTCCGTACATGAAACTGAGCTAGCTACTTGACATGATAGTAATCTACTGCATTAGTGACTTGGTTGTGATTTGTGTGTGTGTGTGTGGGGGGGTGGGGGGGGTGACTACTTGTAAGCTGGTGGAGGCAGCAGCGGCAGTGGCAGCGGTTCATACCTCGGAGATGGCGGATGGTGGCTGTGGTGGCCGTGATGCGGTGGGGGAGATGGTGTTGGGTGGCCATAGTGTGGCGGAGGAGCATGCTTCGGAGATGGTGGACGGTGGCCACGGTGTGGTGGTGGAGGAGATGGGGTTGGGTGGCCGTAGTGTGGAGGAGGAGCGAGTTTCGGAGAGGGTGGACGGTGGCCACGGTGTGGCGGTGGAGATGGGGTCGGGTGGCCGTAGTGTGGAGGAAGAGCATGCTTCGGAGATGGTGGACGATGGCCACGGTGTGGTGGGGGAGGAGATGGGGTCGGAAGGCCGTAGTGTGGCGGAGATGGTGGATGGTGGTGCGGAGGAGATGGGGTTGGGTGGCCGTAGTGTGGCGGAGTCACGTGCTTTGGAGAGGGTGGCGGATGACTGTAGTGGGGTGGAGGAGCATGCGACGACGGGGGAGGAGATGGGGTTGGGTGGCCGGAGTGTGGTGGAGGAGCGTGCTTCAGAGAGGGTGGCGGATGGCCGTGATGCTGTGGAGGGGAGTGGTGGAGGGGAGCAGGTGGGGGTGGGTGTTGCTTAGTAGTGGGAGTAGGGGCTAAATGTGGTTGATAATGATAGCCATGGGACGGCGGAGAGCGGGAATGGGGTTGATTTCTCGAGGCGGCGCCGCTCCTCGCCGACACAAATAGCAGCAGCAAGGAGAGAAGGAATCGGAGCTTCATTGCTTCTCTTGTGGTGGAAAATATGTTGTGGTTGAAGCTGCAAAACCCCCATGTTATATATATATAATGAAAATAAAATACGTATTATATTTTAATATAATAAATATAAAATTAGAAATAGAAAGGTTGTGATAAAAATGATGCATGCATGCGTGAGTCACATTCTAAACTTGAGACGCCTTTAAATCAGGAGTAAAAAAGGGCAGCCTCTGTTGTTCTCTTCTTTGAAAGCCAACCTTTATTTCTGCCTCCAATTCTGCCATTCACATTTACAATACAACCATACACTTTTTTCTACTAAAACTTATCTCATTTATTTTGGATTTTAATCCTATTTAATTTTCAAATTATTTAAATATTACAGTAAATACTCAAATTATTTAAAATTATGCAAATATATAACTTTTTTTTTTGAAAATATATTTTTTCTGATCAATAAAAATCAATGTCATACACTGTAAGCTATTATATCGAACATTTAAACTTTAAAATTTAATTTGTTGATTTTAATTTCCATTGATAAAAAAAAATTGTGATATATTACATAGTTTTAAAAAATCTGGATATTTATCGAAATATTTTAATAATTTGGATAAACTTAAAAAATAGCGAGTTCAAAATATATTTAAATTTGTTCCCTTGTCAAAAAAATTAAAGAACATGTAAATCTCTTTTATTTAATGTTGCCTCCATAAAAATTTAATCGAAATATATTTCGCAGCGCCAAAACTCCAAAACCGTCGTGCAGTGAGATCGTCTTCATCTTCTTCTTCACTTGTTGTTTTCTTTTTCGTTTCCGAATTCTCTCTCTCATGTGATCTGCGTTTAAAGTGCAGAGGCAAACAAGAAAGAAAGATGTTTTTAAAGATGAGAATGGAGCGGAATATATCACTGCACCCTTGCCAAATGGGGCCACATCTCCGGGATGAGATCGTGAAGACTCTCTTGAGATCTGCGTCCGGCACTTACATGTAGTTGAATCTTGAAACCCTACGATCGTTTTGTTTAATTATTAGTTTTGTTTTCACACCATCTGTAAATTCTTGTTTCTGGGGTGCATGCAGCTTTCATCTGGGGCACGTGACGGCGGTGAGTGATATAGAGAGTGTCGGGGAAGGGAGGTTATGCAGTGATGGGAGTGGCTGTGTTTTGTATCCGGTCAGATTTCAGAGTATCGTGTTTCGCCCCTTCAAGGGAGAGATCATTCAAGCTGCTGTTACTAGCGTTCACAGGGTCTTCTTCTTCTTCTTCTTCTTCTTTTCTCTCTCTCTCTCTCTCTCTCTCTCTCTCTCATGCATATTAATGGATTATTTGTGATTTGTAGAGTTTGTTGTTGATGTTTCAGATGGGAATATTTGCACAAGTAGGGCCGGTGCAAATATTCATATCCTCTTATTACGTGAGCATATATATATATATATTCAAGAAGTGTGTTTCTTGATTCTTGGTTGTGTGTGAGTTGATTAATATGGATGGGTTTTTGTGATTGCAGTCGATGCCAGATGATGTAGAGTTTGAGAGAGAAGAAATTCAAAATCCTGCATATAGAAACGCAGAAGGAAGTGTACGTATATATATATATATGTATAGATGGATCCTAGCTAGGTCATGATCACCACCTTTTGGATGTCATGTGGTTAATAGTTTCTTAACGAAACAGATGAAGATCGAGGCGGGCAGTGCAGTTAGTGTGGAGATAGTCGGAATTCGACTCGAGGTTTCAGACATTGTAAGACTTGTTTTGAGTTAATTTTCTTGTCTCTCATCTACCCAGCTCTGATATTTGATTTCTCCACAGTTCTGTATCGGGCGACTTCATTTTTTTTGATGCAGAGGCAGAGCAGGAGAGGGCTGCATTGATTTGAATATAGATGATTTTTTTTTTAAAAAAAAAAAAAAATTCTTTTACAGATACAAAGAAGTATTTGGTAATTACGTTTGATGATTTGAGGCAGTGTGAATACGTTTTAGTATGTTGCTTGTTACATATAATGATAATATTAATATCTATCATACTTCACTATGATTTATGCTCATAAAAATATACATAAAATATGTCGTATAACTCGGGGTAACGATTAAAGTTTTTAAGTCATGTTTAAGTATTTCGTCTTGAATTAATAGTCATGTTTTGATCGGACACAATAATCAATGTTTTGTGAGTGTAGTGGAATTAATACTTTATTAATGAATAATGATTAATTCCCATTTTTGGAAATGAGAATAATCTAACGTGGCATACGAAAAAGAAAATTGAAGAAACTAATATGACGGGACAAAGAGAGTATATCACAAATACATCCTACTTGCAGCTTTAAAGGCAAATGGTACGTGGATTGTCATTGATCTGCCCGTTGGTAAGAAAGTAATTGATTATAAGATTTAACTTAAATCGGATGGAACGGTTGAACGGTTGCTTGGTTGCTAAAGGTTTCAAGCAACAATATTGTAGAAACTGAGTCTATAATAGGCGACGTGATGAATCGACTTACCGACAACATCTGTTCACACTACGACATCTCTCTCGTTTCTTTACGAAAAAGGACGATATCAAGCTTCACGTGAACCTTGTCTTCATTAGTTTATTTCATGGCCAAAATCCGGTTGGTTTGGTCGGAATATTTGAGAGAAACTGGGCTGAAGGAAGGTGGCGTTCGGAGGTTTGAAGAAATGAAAATAAGAATGACTTGCGTAAATTGAATTTGATAGCTTGCCTCAGGATGCGAGCCCACAATTATGAATATTGTTATCCTTTTTTCAAGTTGACGTGTGATGAACTCTTCCATGCGAAGAAATGTGATGTGGCATGATTTCTCCCCCCCTTTCGGATTTGTTTCTCTAGTGTATTCAAACTACGATATTCAACCTTCTTGGATTCCTAATTCGATATATATTGTCCATATTGAAAAACAGACATCCATGGAAATATTCCAAATAACGAGTCCTACTCGTTTGTGCAATTTCATAATTTTTGGAAATTATCGCATTATCTCCCCAAACTGAAAAGCTCAATAAATCATAGAATATTCATCGAATCTTGGAATTTCATTTCGATCATTTCATATTCTTCCATATTTTATTCTCAAGCATACCCTAGCTCGGTACAAGAAACGTTTCGTGCGCGAGTTGTTAATTTAAATGCGATAGAATTATTCTAGGAACAATAATTCGTCGCGCATAAAATTCCCACGTAAAATGTGTTTGTATGGCCACTTAGGGTTCCTCAAAACATACCTATAGGCACATTGTTTGCAAGAAACGGACTTGTATCAAACATTGGATGCCGTTTTCTGTTTTAATTGCAAAATAAATCTTTATTTATTCACAAAATTAAGCTTAAATTAGCTTAATTTGAACCCGAGATATTACAGATATTCAAACTAAAGCCATTACTTAATGCAATCTTGTTTGATGAAAAGTTCAAGGATGTTTTAAACCCAAGACCGTTTTGGAGGCATTGTCTATTCCTATCTGGAGAAAGGCTATGACAGCTGAGTTTGAAGTACTTTGCAGAAGCAAAACTTGGACCCTCACTACACCACCTCCGCATAAGAACATTGTTGGATGCAAATGAATTTTCAAAATTAAAACACATGCTAATGGAAGCATAGCCAGATATAAGGCAAGACTTGTTGCACAAGGTCATTCACCTCACCCGGGTTTTATTTTGCAGAAACTTTCATTCCTGTTGTAAACCCTACCATAATCCGAATTGTTCTTGCAATTTCTGATGCAGCTGGTTGGCCAGTACATCATTTAGATATTGATAATGTTTTTCTTAATGGCAACCTCATATATGAAACAACCACAAGGTTTTGAGGTTAATTCTGATCAGCATCAAGTCTGTTAGTTATCTAAGGTTCTTTAGGGTCTTAAACAGACCTCTTGATCCTGGTTTCTTGCCATTAAGTCTGTTTTTCTCAACTTAGAATTTTATCAATCTAAGGCAGATAATTCTTTTTTCTTCAAACACTGCAGGCCATGTGATTTTCTTGTTGATTTATGTGGATGACATACTTCTATGGTCAATTGGTAAGCTTAAGGCTAAATTCTCCCTTAAGAATCTGGGTGAGATCTATCATTTTCTCATCATAGAAATTACACGATGCACTCGAGGTTTTCATCTCAATTAAGGTTCCTATATTCGTGAGATTCTTAGCAAGGTGAATATGTTAGATGTCAAAGGTTGTCCTATACCAATGGTGTCCACAGAACAACTTTCAAAACATGATGGGAATCCAACAGTTGATGGAAAACTTTATCGAAGTATTGTTGGTGCCCTCCTGTACGTCATCATATCTAGACCTAAAATTTCCTTTAGTGTCAATTGAATAAGTCATAGCTGCTTTACTTGATACCCATTGGCGAGGTGTGAAACGAATCATGAGTTATTTAGCAGGCTCAATTGATTGTGGACTGCATAATGCACTTTCTGGTAGTTTAGATTTAGTTGGATTTTCAGATGCTGATTGGGCAGACGATATGGATGATAGACGATACATTACTAGATATTGTGTTTATTTATGTGTGAGTTTAGTAGATTGGTGTTCGAAGAAACAATTTGTTATTTCTTGATCAAGTACAGAAGCCGAATATGGAAGTTTGACACACATCACAGCTGAGAATATGTGGATTAGATCCCTTCTTAGAGAATTGATAATTGGATCCTCTAAGCCTCTTGTGATTTGGGTTAACAACATTAGTACTCCTCCGTCCCATTCAATTAGATACTTTTTTTCTTTTTGAGACGTCTCATTCAATTAGGTACCTTTCCTTTTTTGGCAAAAATTAGTTAACAATTAAACTTTTTTAATAACTTAATTAGGATTACTAGTTGCATTAATTAAATCCAAATCTTTTTCAAATAAAAACCATCTTAATTAAATATAAAGGCGCTTATAAGATACTGTGTCCAAAAGAAAAGTGCCTATTCAAATGGGACGGAGATAGTACAATATTTCTTGCATCCAGTCCAATTCTACATGCTCACACAAAGCATGTTGAACTCGATGTTCATTTTGTTGGTCATCAAGTTGCAGCAGGAGCTATTCATATTCGTCATGTTCCTTCACAAGATCAGTTTGCTGACTTGCAGAATAAACTGTTAAGTGTCCAATTCTTTTCTTGATTACGAAACAAATTTGGAGTTACTTCCTTTAACCTCGCTCGAATTGCGGAGGTGTTAACCATCACTTTGCAGCAGTAGCAGCAGCTAAAGTGTCAAACAGAGCAGCAAAGATGTCAAGCAAGAAGTTGGGTGAAAAGTCAAAGTCAAGCCAAAATATACAGCAAGAAAATATTAACTGTGAATCAAGTGAAAGAGGAACTCGTAACTTCTGATACAATGAAGCATGAACAACCACAAAGTAGTAGCTAGTATTTTGTATGTTTTGTGGTTCTAAAGTAGATGTCATTATAGCTATATCAGAATTGGTTAAAGGTATAATACTCCCTCCGTCCTGGTTCACTTGTCCTGAATTTAAATGGTACGATAACCAATATTTGAAGTAATAAGGGAATTTAATGGTGTATTAGTGGGTGGAGTGTTTATTTAATTTATTTATTTTTTAAAAAAGGGCAAAATGGAAAGAGAGATAAAAGAGTTAATTAAAATAATTTTGATTAATTTTCTTAATTTTGAAATAATTATTTACTACTTTGGAAAATGAGACAAGTAAATTGAAACGAACCTAAATAGAAAGTGAGACAAGTAAACCGGGACAGAGGGAGTAGTATTTTTGTCTCTCTTTAGGAGTCTACCCTATAAATATAATGTAATGTAATCTGCTCAAGACGTGTGTGAAATGAAATGAACCCATTTGCCTTAGGCAAAAATTTGCGTTATGACGCATAAACGGTTAAGGCGGGTTTTATCCATACCCCAATGAGTTCACCCATTTTAAATATGGTTTATTAATCCCCAATTAAGATATATTAAATGAGTTTGAGTTGAATTAATGAATAAAATACGCCTAAACCGTTTATACGTACCTAACCTGAGACCTTCCTTTTGCCTATTTTCGCAAGGAGAGAGACGCCGAAGCATTGATGGGCCGTGAGATTTGGGCTTCAATAATGGGCCGTCGGTATCTACAAAGAATTGTTCAATGTAGCTGCTGCTCCACGTCATCGTGCTTACGTGGCGAGTTGCTTACATGTGGTAACATAATCCTAGTCAGCCTATTTATTTATTCACTTTCAAATTATATTATAATATTCAGGAATATAATCAATTCAAAATATGAAAGATAAATTAATTATAAAATCAAATTGTTAAAAAATGAATTTTCAATTTTAAATCTAAAAAATTATAAAATTCTCAAGAGTTGGTATTGCTATCCGAAAAATAAATCTTTTGTAGGATATGTATTTTGTGAGATCACATATAATTATGAATCTATTTTTTACATTAAATATTTTATGATTAGAGTATTTCGATCGAAATGTGTTATGTCGAATTAAAACCATCATCTTAAAAGTTTTTTGTCAAAATAAAGAATAGAAATGAATAATTGATATTGAGATATTTCGTCTAAATTTTAGTAACGCGTGATTTAAGGATAATTATTTCTAAATCACTTTAATGAAAAACTATTTACCCTCGCTCCAATCATATCTATCACATGTCTCACTTATTATTATTTCCTTTTGAGGGGAAATTACATTATTTGTTATAATCATTATGGTTTTGAAATTAAGATTACTTTTAAACTAAAAGTGTCGCAAATGTCTACAAAAATAATGAATTTAAAAGGGGAGGGTAGAATCTTTAAAGGCAACCCCTCAACTTTGCAACATGTGAATTAAAATTTCAAAATGCTCCAATTTTAAAATATAATTAGTATATCACCCACGCGATGTGTGTGAATTTTAATTATTTATATTAAAATAATTATACATTTGTACATCTCTTTACAAAATCAATAAAATACTAACAATTAATTATTTTCAAAAGTTGAATATAAGATATATATATATATATATATATTATATAATCATTATAATATATTATTATATATAGAATTATTATCTCCCTAATTATTAATGATCAAATAATGCAACTTAGAATTATCATAAATTATGTCTGGGCTTACTTTAATATATATATATATATATATATATATATATATATAGGTAGACAAATTCATTAAAGGAGTTTTACTGATTCAAGACCAAAAAATAGTATAATTATCGATTCATGACTCGAAAGATTAATTCTTAATTCAGGACCTGAAAGATCAAAAAAATTCAAAACCCAAAAGATCGTATAATTTTTAATCTCATTCAAATATTTACATTATATTTATCTCGAATTTATAATTTATTGAACACAAACGAGATGCTTTTAACTACTCCCTCCGTCCCATTGAAGTAGTCCCACTTTCCTTTTTTGTTTGTCCCATAGAATAGTCTCATTTTCCTAAAATGACAACCTTTTTCACACTCACCAATAAAATATTAATTCCACTACACTCATAACTCTTAATTCTCGTACCGAAAAGAAAAGGAACTACTTCACCGGGACGGAGGGAGTATTTGCCTCTTTGTGTTGGAAATAAAGACTGCAATTTTAGTGAGGATAATAATAACACTCTATTTAACTTTAAATAAGCTATATATAATCCGTGTAAGTTTAAACAATTCATTCATTCGAAAGCTAACGTGAGCATTGTGCATAGGAAAAAAAAATAAAATAAATAAACACAGTGTTGAGAAAATGTGGAGCAAAAAACTCTGTTTTTGCTTCGCAATCTGCAAAGCTAAAAAGCGAAAATCTAATGAAGAAGAAACATCCGACTCGCAGAAAGCTGGCAGAAGAGGAAGCCGGAAGCGTAGCAGCGGCGGATCACCGCCGCCTGATGGATCCAATGACGGCGGAGCTGCCGCTACTGCTAATAGTGCCGGTGCCGGTGCTGCAGCTGTGACGCTTGCTGCTGGCCATTACGCTTCTGATATGGACGGCAGCGCTCACGGTGGCGACGGTGGTTAGTGATGGCCTATGTTCGCCGTTTGTTTGATGCTGGATTTGATATTTTTTTTAATTTTTCTTTTTCATTCTTTTCTTTTGTTCTTGTTTGTGTGTGATTGTTTTGTACGCGTGCGTGAAGAAGTTATCAATGGAATTTCTTTAATAGAAATATTAGTATTATTTAAACTTACATAATCATATATTTTATTTTCGAAAAAGCTCAAACTTGTGACCTCATGATTCTAATAATGTGTTTTTACCACTATATTAAGGCGGTAAATGAAGTTTTTGTTAGTTGAGTTGAGTATGTGGTTTGATGAATTTGGGAAATTAAAAAGAAAAACTCCATATAAATTTTTGTTAGCAACGAATTATTGTGGTTACAATCAATCCATGCACTAAATAAATCCTACAAAAACAACTTGATTTTTCCTTCCTCAAGTTTATCTATAGAACATGTTAAAATTGAAAATAGATAGGTTATTTTTTATTTGAATAATAAATAATTATTCCCACTTTTTGAAAAAATTATTATTTTCTTTTAGTATATGTTGCGGGTACAATTACTTAGAATATGGAGCCCCGAGAACAGAAAA